>VZTX01020049.1:214611-267679 GCA_013400915.1 Pardalotus punctatus | reverse complement strand
GTCCGCCGTCCCCTCCTCCCCGAGCTTCGGCCGCCGCCGCCGCTTCTGCCCGCCGGTGCCCCCCGCCCGCCCGGTGCCGCCGAGTCCCGCCGGAGCCGTCCCCGAAGGAGCGGGATTGGCCCCTGCAGGGCAGCGCCGGCGCCGGGGGCAGCGGGCGCGGGCAGGGCCGGCGGGCACACCCCCTCCACACCCCCCACGCCCCGCGGGCTGCAGGCGGGGGGCTCTCGCTGCCCACAAAAGAACGGCACCGCCGGGGCGCCTGGCGCTCTCTGGGCTGCGGCACGGGGTTCTGGACGGGCAGCACCCGACTTCTGCTGCCCCGCCAATCCAGTGTTTCTGGCTGCAAGGCTAATTCTGACAGTTCTGATTTTCCAGGTGTCCTGCTCCTGCGCGCGGCTAACTCAGTTGCAGAGATCCTACAGCTCGATCTAAAGCTTGGCAATACAACGACCTTCCCGAGAGCGTGCCGCAAACTGTGTAAGGATGACAACAAAGGATGTGTAGCCCCCCTGTTAAAATTACTTACCATGTACTCGTCGTGCCAGACAGGCTGGAAGAAGTGACTTAAAAGCACACTGGGGAATACGGCACGTGGCAATTAAATGCTCATACAATTTCTATACCTCAGCAAATACAAAGCAATATTCTAAGATAATTTAATAATTTACTTAATGTGTGCTTTGAAAGGCTAATAGCAATTTGTATCACGTGGTCCTATTGTGCTTTTTCTTTCAGTTCCTCCTGAGGTGGATTCCGTTTGTGGTGGTGCGATGGATGGCAGAGGCTTGCACACAAAGGAAGAAAAAGGCTTCCCACGAACGTGTACCAGCTGCAATGTGAACGGATTCCTTATTCTGCATTTGGAATCATACTGCTGCTTTACTAAATGCAAAATTCAAAGTTTTTCTGAATTAACTTAGATCTCAGATTTGCTGACCTTTTGAACATGGTTCCTTTAGTATATGTTCTTTCCTTGCTTGAATTTTCCAGCAAAGACTGGATACGCCCAAACAAACAAACAAAAAATACAAAAGAAAACATTATTTGCACAGTATTACTGATCAGGAACAAGTTTTAAAAAAAAATTAGGTGTCCTAGCAACAGAATGCCACACCCATATTACTACCAAAGTAAATTAAATATACAATCTGATATTTTAAAGAATTTTCCATTCCTCCTCCATGCTACATTTTGTGGAAAAGTCTGAAATAATTTGTTTATAGGTACAAGTAATGTTCAGTCCCCTGTTTACAAAACAATGTTCTCAACATTTAGTCAAAAAGGAATGCATACCATTTATGTCCAAAGAAAACATCATCCATCATAGGGAATGACAAATGTCTGCTTTACCTGTTGTTTCATATTTGAAGCAAGCCATATGTTTCAGTTAAAGTTCTCAGGCTTTGCCATTTCACTACAAGAAAATCATGTTATAGAGGAAAGCAGCAGATGAAAATGAGAAGAATTAATTAAAGAGTAAAAATTTTTATAGGAATGTAAAATTGAGTTCATTTCTTAAAAATATGTTCCTAAGTCAGTAAAATAAAGTACCTCCTCAAAGCCTGTACAAACAGAAGTTTTCCCCAGCAACTACAAAGGCCCAGAGATCTCTGAGGGAAAAATAAATCACCTTTTCTGTGTCAGTGACATTCCTCCTGACTGTTAGAGGCCACTGTTGTAGAACTAGCTATCAGATGTCAGTAAAATTTCACACACACATGACACTTTGACAATAATTTCTTTATCGGTGAATATCCCATTTAGAAAATAATTACTTCCCAAAAATAAAAAATTCCCAAATAACAGAAAATAAATTCCCAAAAATAGAAAATAAAAACTTCCCAAATCCTATAATTAAATGGGTTCTTGAGTTAATGCTAAGAATTGATGGGCCTAATTTTCCTTTTACTTACAGACATATCCATGTAGTTCTAGTGGATTTCAGCTGAACACCTAATTTATGACTATGAAAGTCATGAAAACCATACTGACAAACTATAATAGAATACTGTGGAAATTACTACTAGATAGAATATTACAGGGAATAATATTTCCATATCCTCTCAACATTGGAAGAACAGGACTTTCTCTCACCAAACCCATACAGTCTGATTTCCTGCTTCAGCTACTTTAATCCCTATTTTATCATTCATTCAGGGCAAGCTGACTGGAACTCATAACCTGGTTAGCCTACTAAACTTTCAGCTACAGAAGGGCATTCATCTTGTTTGCTTATTTCTCAGAATTGACAAATAATGTTCACTTTCCCAAGAATGTAAGAAAGTGCCAAATAGTCAAGCTAATAACTGCTTTAAAAATGGGTTAACTCTCTAACACTCATTGAATTCATGCAAGTTAAACATGTAAACTGCTTTCAACGGCATATGCGAAATGAACCAGATTGCCAAGGTAAGAAATACAGATCAGAGATTCTCCAAAACAGGAACAACTGGTGTTTCGGCCTAGTCTTATTTTCATTTAGAATTAAATTTATTATTGAAAATGTTCATACAAACTGGTGCTGAACCAACTTTGAATATCAGACCTAATTTTTAGTTGTGTTTGTCTGTGGACAAGGACAAAGGCTTCTTCATCTACAGCATTTTCTCTAACAATGAATCTCCACATTCTTCCTACCTCTTCTGTTTCCTTTATTCACCGTTCAAAGAATACATGCCTGGTGACTTTCATTGTGGTGGTTTAGTGAAGTGTGAAGCCAAAAGATGAAGCCTAAAGACCATGTGTGATAGTCACAAAATTCCAGTTAGGAAATTCAAATTCTGTCACAGTCCACTGAAGCCAGAATCAGAGGGCTGTCAGAGCACAACATGCTGCTGGTAAATCACATATGCAAATAATATGCAAAAGCTAAAAAAAATCACAGGCATAAGCTGATGATACAACCTCTTCCAACATGTAAGGAGCACAGATACTGTGTATTCTCATGTGTGATAACTTCAGCAATTACTCTTAATAACAAGACTATCCAACTCTAATTTATTTTCTTCAACAAAAATACATATTAGAATGAAAGACCCTGTATGGATCACATATGATTCCCTGATACAGCTTGTAAGAAGAAAATATTAACTGAGATGTTTTCTTAGTGCCAATACAAAAACCATGCTACTTTCTGATTTTTGAACGAAAATTTTATTTATTTATTTATTTATTTATTTTTTAAATTTAAAATGTCTGTATTTGGTCAACATAATTTGGTAAAGGAATAGCCCTCCTGTTAATGGATGTGTACCTTCTGATACATATGTGTAGCAGAGTGATAGAGAGAAGACTCTTGGTCAGGCACGAGAAATATGATACTGATTATGTGGACTATTCTAATTAGATTTGTTGCTAATACAGCATCTAAATGTTGTCAATGCAGTATATAATATAAGCAGGTATAAAAGGTTGTAATATAAGCAGTTTTGGCTACAAATGAACGAGTTTACCATCTTTGGCCTCGCAGAATTCAGAATAACAAAGCACTTATATAGCTATGTTAGGATTTTATCTTTGTGTTTTACCAGATCTTAGCACCATTACTCACGCATGCAAAAGTGAGTGTTCCCTGTCTTAGGCCTGGACATACCCTGCAGGTGTCCCTGTGGGCCTGGGGATTCACCAGGAAGCTGTCTGCAACCTCGGGATACCAGTTTGCTCAGCTGGCCCAGTCTTCAGCAGCATTTTATAGACTTCTGCAGGCTGATGTATGCCAAAGTCAATAGCAATCACCACAGCTCTCCCATCTCTGGAATTCATTGATTATGTGAGCATCCAGAGAGTTTCTCCTGCAATTCCAACCTAGTGTTCTCACCTTAAGACAAATCATATTGCTCATCAGAGACAATGGCAAGGGAGAGGAGGTGTTTGCTAAGACCTGACTATCTTTCATCACCATCACAGCATGGCCAACAGTTCTGCTGTGGCTCTTGATCTGCAGTACAAAACCTATCTGGCAGGATAACACTTTCTATTATAGTGAACATTAAAGGGATCAAGTGTGATAATAAGAGACACCTCTATCTGAAAGATGATCATGGTGAAGGTTTTATTTGAACAGGACATGTATCTGCTTCCACTAGAACCTAGCGGGAGTTCTATGGCAGCTGGTACTGTCAGTACAGAAAAGCCTCAGTGCATACCTGTCATAATACATGGTAACAAAACAGATTTACCTCTACCTTGGTGTGAGCTTGCACGAAGATTTTGAAGTTGACTTAATGACTAGCTTACCTGTGTCTTTGTCACAGTCTGTTGTGCCAGCTCTGTCCCCTACCATCTGCTCTTCAGCTGCACTGAGCCTTGGCATTGCAGTTTCCCAGAGTGCTGCTTGGTTGGCTTGCTTGCAGCAGGCAGGTTATTCAGGTAAAATATTTAAAGGTCCCGATTTCAGACCCATTGTAGGTACTGCTGAGGGAGAATTACTTAATTCAGTTAATTGGCTGTTAGCAAGTGCAAGTCAACTGAAATTTCAGGTAGAACTTGGTCTCTTGTATTTAGCTAGTCTGACTACATGTTATAAAAATTTTCACCTCAGGGATATTTGAAGTGTGTTATTTATGTTAGAACCAGCTTGAACTGTCTTTTAGAAAGACAAATGTTCTCTCCTTCAAAGCAGAGCACACCAGATGCCATTACAGAACAAACAGCGAGGATTGGTGGTTAAAAAGTAGGTGAGCTAGAGATGTAAGGAAAACATCTTAGGCTTTAAAAGGTTTGATGGGTGCTTTTGTTGTTGGTGGTGTTTTTCTGGGTTTTTTGGTTCTGTTTTCTTTTTAAAGTCACTGGTAAAGCATAACAGTATGAAAAAATATTAAATGAGGCAACCTATAAATATTTTAGAATTTAGTTCCTAGGTAACAGCTACAATTTCTATTCTCTTCTATATATTTCTAAATGAAAGAAAGCACCAAAGCCTATGAAAAAACACAGGCACTGGGAATGAAAATGAGATGTTCCCACATATGGAGAAACAATTTAAAAAAAAAGCAACTTTTAACCCCCATCTGCAACTGTGAAATTAGACAAATCTATATTAACCATTGCAATCAGTGTCCCACCAAATATCTGTACAGCAAGATATTTTTTTTTCTGAATTAAAGTAAATTTTATTGGGTTGTGTTATAAGAGGTGACAGAAGAAATCAGACACTAAAGCCTTCCATGCATATGATCCAGGCATTCATTTAATACATGAATAGTTGTGGGCTTGCTAGCATACTTCAGTCAGACACAGTGAAGTTGAACACACAAAAGCATTTTTCTTGTTTCCAAAGCCAAATATTTGTCTTCTTGCTGAAAAGACAGTAAAATAACTCATATGAAAGTGTTAAAGCACAGCCCTCTTGGGCTATTACAGTAACACAGACCTCCTGGAGATGTGTGTCTTTGTTTTCTGAAAGCTGGAATTGCACAGCTTATAGTTTGACTAATTATGAATGCCACATGTCTTTTTTGGAGGCATATTTGAGTTTATTCCTTATAATTTAATTATTTAAGACAAATACTGTGGTATTTGTTTGTTGCTTTGATGAAAATACTGTAGCTAGGAAGAGGCAAGACTCTTTAGCTAAAAAGTTTTGTGAGATGAATAATTTATTCTGCAGGCATATAATGTATCAAGGAAGGTAATTTAAGTAAGATTGCAACTAATACAGATAATTAATTAAGTGACCCAGGAGCTTCAAATGGGCACTTGATATTTGAGGTGCCAACAAAAAAATAATTTCAAACAAAAATTTGTAGCTGATATATGTAGATCTATTATAGTACATATTTATTTATAATTGCTCACAATTGTCTTCAGAATATGAATCTCTTCAGCGTATTGCATATGAAGGTATAAAAGTTAGTTATTTTCCTACTGTTCTGCTATTTTATATGGTCAAGTGTTATTAATGAAACTCCATTTAGAACATGGAAGAAATTAATAATTTAATAGAATGTCCACATTTCAGCACAGTACCAATCACCAGTAAGAACACCAGTTTCTCTTCAAATTTGACCAGACTGTTCACCTGACAGATCAGCATTTCCAGGGTTTTTTTAGAAATTCCAGAATTTCTGACAGTGTCTGAGATGAAGTGCTTCACGCAAAAATTACAAAATCTGAAGAAGTTATAGCTTCCTAAAACTTTAACTATTTTAAAATATTGTGCTGCTAAAATGGAAAATATTTGTTTTTTTCATGTTTTAGCAAGTCTCAAAATATGTTAAAAATATAATTACTTAATAAGAATTACTTCTAAATCATTGTACCACACTGGGACTCATGCCTTTTTAGCATTATTTATGGGGGAAAAAGAGCTGCCATGTCAGGTAATCCCATAAGAACAAAGAATTTCCTAGACTTAACTTTAGTACTCATAGGAAAATCTTCTGCCACCTCAAATAAAGAGTTTTGCAGACACAGCAGAGCTGGGAGAAGCGCTTAGGACTTCTAAAGAACTCACTAACACCCTGGCAAAAGGATTTATTTCAGTCTGGAGAAGAAAAGGCTTTGGGATGACCTTATTGCAGCTTTGCAATACCTTGAGGGAGCCTATAAAAAAGATGGAAGGGGACTTTTTACAAGAGCATATAATGACAGGACAAGGAGGCATGTCTTCAAACTGAAAGACAGCAGGGTTAGATTAGATATTAGAAAAAATATTCTTTACTGTGAGCATTGTGAAGCACTGGAACAGGTTGCCTGTGGAAGTTTTGGATGTCCCATCCCTGGAAGCATTCAAGGACAGGTTGGATGGGGCTCTGAGCAACCTGGGCTAGTGAAAGGTGTCCCTGCCCATGGCAGTGAGGTTAGAACTAGATGATCTCCAAGGTCCCTTCCAACTCAGGCCATTGCACGATTCTGTGATTCTATGATTACTGAAAGGCTGTGAAAATATGCTGTGTGCACTGTAAATCCAGCCAGACCTAACCTGCTGGGGTATGCATCAGGAGGTGACAATGTGGTATGGTTGCTTTGCCATAGAGCCACATGCTCCTCCTGCTTTACCCACAAAATATTGTGCATCAGGCCTGGTTGGGCACTGCAGATGTAACCACGAAGACTTTACAGCAGATCCAATCGTTCACCTGTTGAAAGAGATGTATTGTTTTTCTTTGCCATTTGTGAAGACAGAGCTGACTGCTGTTGGGTCCCATCCCGGCAGATGTCCCAGGCCAAGTTGGATGGGGCTTTGAGCAGCCTGGTGTAGCGGAAGGTGTCCCTACCCATGGTGGAGGGGTTGGAATTGGATGACATCTAAAAGGTCCCTTCCAACCCAAACCATTCTGTGATTTCAAAGCCCCAACCCCTGGTGCTGACCAGCCTGCGCTCCTGGCTCCTGCTCCCGTGGCGTGATGGCTGAGAACCAAAATTCAGGGATGTTTTATCGTCTGCTGCCATCTTCTGGCGACTGGCTCCGCTACAAAGCAGCGGTGAGGAAGAGGCTCTGGAAGGGAACAAAGGCGGCCTGAGGGGAGGGCAGGGTCTGTTCCTGACACCGCCCCCAGCGCCGGCCGTGTCGCGCACCCGGGACTGATTCGGAGCGCGGGGCCGTGGAGGCGCCGCGGGCTGGGCTCGGTGCCGGCCGCTCGTAGTCGGTGGGGTGAAAACCCTATCCTCGGTGGGGTTTGATGGGCTCATCCAGAATTGTGGGCTGTTTCTGCAGGGCAGTCTAACCCGGCAAAGCGGTGCCACACGGGGCCCGTCTTCTGTGCTGGCGCAAGGGAAGAGGACAAACCAGAGAATCCCTCTGCAAGATGGACAAGCGGCGAGCCCAAGTGCTTTGCCACTGCCTCCCTGCAGCTGCAGCATATCGTGGAATTGTTACAAAAATTCCCTTCCCCAACAGTTCTATCAGTCAGTCCTTCTAGTGTGAAAGTATATATCTTAGTTCATGTTCTATACTGTAATGTAATGAGGCAGTGGTATTTTACTGGAGGTTTTAGTATTGCTCATGCTTCAGTAACACAAACTAAAGTGCTACCTGGCCCTGGAAATAAAGGCCTTTCTTTGCTTCTTGGAAGCTTAGAGCTGTTTATGAAGGATAAAGGATATACCTGGACCGCCAAGACAACACCAGCATCCCAGCCTCTCTGATGTGTCTTTGAAACCCTCTCAGTGTCATCTCATATCATAGATAACTGGCAAGACCGACTCCAGGGACATCTGCATCAGTAGACAAGCAGCAAGAATCCTGCAAAAATATAGTTGCTTTGCAAAGTTTTACTATGATTGCTAATCAGCAGTGTAGGTGTCAGTGATTAGTCAAATTGTGTTGTACCTAATGTCTGAAGGCTAAAAGAAGCTGTGTAAAGGTTTACCAAAATGGTGCCCCATTTCACCTGCCACACCTCATGTGCATGAATAAATATTTATGTTCGCAATTCTGTACTTTGTGTCCTAACTTCTCCATTTACATGTTGTGCATTTTTATGACAGAGGTGAGGAGAATTGCGACACAACTGCTGAAATGGCAAATTCGTGATTATCCAGGGCAATTTGTACTGTTTATTTCTGTGTTGGAGTTATAGCTCGGTGTAAACAAAATAAAGCATTACTGGATCATTTGCACAGGTAAAGCCTGGGAAGTTCAATTTAGGGGAGGAAAAAGCAGCTAGTCATTTGGGAAACTGCTTCTTTCACTGGCCCCATTGAAAGGACCTTGGGAAATTTTCCACTCACTTAACTTGTCCTTTGGAGGCATAAGTTGCAACAGTTCTGTAGAAGTGTGGCTTATGTGTAGCTGGATTGTCATGAACAGGGGTTATACCTCTGATGCCAAGACAGAAGAAAAGGGTTCCTGATGTAGAGTAATAAGCAATACTGCTTAACTAGTAAACCTCTGTGCTGGACTTTAGGACTGAAGAGAGAAAACAAAACAGTGCCAGAACTTGATTTTTATTTGCTAAAGGAGTAGCCTTAATCATATTGTTCCAGAATATTGCATGACCTCATGCTTGCTGTATGTTTCAAGAAATGGCAGTATCTAAGGTCTGAAGTGGTTCTCCACAAGCTCTTCAACTGCTGTGGAGCTGGAAGTGATGCATGTGCTTCATGTTCCTGTACTGCTACAAGTTTAGCTCTGTAAAAGCTGACAGTGTATTGCTGAAATACGCTGAGCATTTACAAACATGAGTAGACTTCATGGCACTCATTGTTGATTAAAAAATTGTGGTGATTTTCATCAGTGATCTATTCAATGTACTCTGGCTGTTGTGAATTAAGTTGTTTATCCTCCAGCAGGGGAGAGACAAGGATTGATGGATGTATGCATCTGCTACTTGAAGAAAATTAACTGGTTGTTTCCATGCTCTTGACGGGTTATCACTGGGCTTTTTATGCTTTTTAGTCTGAATTCACTGACCTGGCTTAACAGTGTGAAAATTCAGTGTCATAAGCATTATTAATAACTTGCCTTCATGACATTAGGGGGAAAAAAAGGACATGTGGAAGAATTGGAAGAAACAGATGGCATCAGGTATTGCTTTGGTGGGACCATTGCTTAGGGCCTCTCCTCATGTCATGCTACAGGAGTTACTTGCAAAACAGTGAAGAGACAGGAGAGTGAATCAGCTTACCGTAAAGTAAACGTATACTAGATAGTCACCTGGATTGGACCGTAATTTTGATCTCCATTAACTATGATAATACATAGCTACAGTTAGATTAATGGTCTTTGTCTGAAATGTTTCCTACATTGTTGATATGACACTTGGGGAAAAGAGTGGCTTCTTGGTGTTCCTTTTGGTGTTATTGCAGTGCCTATTTTCTGTTCTGAATCTGCGTGTTACAAAGTAAGGGATCATATTTTGAATAGTGGGGTTTTTCAAAAGTAAAAATCGGTTGCTATTTAAAACTCAGGAACACTGCCAGAAGTTAAATCTGAAAGGCCTGAAACCCATTTTGTCACTTTTGAGATTTTTACCTTTTCAAACTTACTTTGTGAACATATTCAACAGGTAGATTTTGTAGAGTTCTTTAAAAAGGCTTGAAAAATCCAAGTTTCACTGAATAGGACAAAGGTTTCATTCACTTCAGCAGGCTGCCTGCGTCACTGGCTGAGAAAGTGTGCTGAGATTTAAGACTTACAATCTGATTTTTGGCACTAGGAGAGTGATGTCATTTCCTGAGCTGTGTGACCATGCTGGAAAATTACAAAACATGGGCTTTTTGAACAACCAACTTTATTTAAAAGCCCAAGAAATGACACATTATGGTGAAACTCAATTGAAATACATTGAAAATTACTTCACAACCACAAAGATGAACTCTGAAAAAGTGTGCTTTTTACAATTTAGGAATTTTTGAACTCATTGACATAATAAGATTTTGTAAAATAGTTAATCTTTACATAATAAAATGTATAATTTCTTTGTAACCGTGAAACAAAGTTAACCAGAATCAGCTCTTGTGATATCCCATTTTTATTGACAAAACCTCCTTTGGAATGATATTGCTGTGGAAAAAAACCCTAGATACTGTCCCTACAGGACTCCTTCTTGAACACTTATTTGGAACACTTATTTATAAGGCATAACTGGGGAGAGTTTGGGGGAAAACATTAATGGGAAATTCTGGATGGCATTTTAGAGGCCATAATTTTTACTGGTTCTCAGGACAGAACACATGAAGCTGAATATTCTGAGACTGAGGTCATGCAGACCTGGGCAAGTTTAGCAGAAGATTCAATTCATATTAGCTATTCCTACTGTGAAGGTGGGAGATTCTGCTTTACGTTTCTTACAAATGATGCTTTGAAACTTTAATATAACTTAATTTGGCTCCATGATAAGGTCAAACATTCATATATTGCACTTTTGAGTTTAGAGTACAAATTAACTTTTTAACAGTTTAGGTTGTGACTAACTTTTGGATAATTTTTAGCTAATAATTGCTCGTCTTATTTTGGTTAGAGTTTTTTCTCTTTTCAATCTGCAGCTAATGTGAAAAAAAATAAGCGTCAAAACATTCTTTTTCACTGAACTTGGTTACATTGTATGTTGTTTTTTTTTTTCTTACCTCCAAATGAAGAACCATTCAAGAGTCATATGAGGGTATATGCAGTTTCTGATCCCCATGGCAGTCAGCTGGTTGATACATGTGAGGAACTTTTTGCTTTTCTAACTTTTCTGAGTGATTCCTAGCTATTAAATCTCTAATGATTTCTAGCTATCAGATTTTCTGTGTGGGTTGTATTCAGACTGGTGCCTACTTTGGCTCCAGAAAGAAGATAATAGAGTAGTGGTGGTGCAGAATCACATGTGCAATTTGGCATGTGTCAGAGTGGATGTCAAAACAGTAAGACAACAGCCATTGTGTGTTCTTAGGAGATTGATCAGAAGCAGGGCCTGAAGAAATTTCTGAAGACCGAAGAAGCTGGTGGCATCATCTAACATTAGCCATGGGTCATTCTATGAGTTTCTTGAAAAGCATTGGGCAGACATTACCATGGGTGATGTGAAAATTAAAAATACTCTGGAAAATTGGCTAGAGTCCTTTCTTTATTCTTGTAATAACAGCAATATGGAGAAAAACAATACTGGTTTTCCCTTTCTTGGGTTGTTATCTAAAAACCTTTGTGATAATTGAACAGAGCCCCACAAATATTTTTCAGCAGGTAAGAACTGGTAGGTGACACACCTGTTGCCTGATGTCACCTGTGTGCAGTGGAAACCAAGTGGCTTTTTAAAGACCATTTCTAGAAATGTTTTGGTCTCACAGAGCAGAAAGTAAGTAATTGCATTGAGTTTCTCTAGACATTTTTCAAAGAGAACAACTGAGAACTGCTATCTCTGATTGTGTGGCTGATATTTTAGGCTACAATTTATAGTCTTAAGCCGCTTATCTTTGGTCAGAAATCTAGGGGGAAAAATTCTAGATTTTTTTTTTTCCCTAGAAATCAAGGGGTGGGTGGGAATCTAGGGGGAAAAAAATCTAGAAAAAAACCCTCTCATCCAGGGATTTGTGTGTATGCAGGTTTTCCAATTTATTTTGTTACTGAATATTTAGTTTTTCTACATGTAATTTTAATTTTTAGTTAACAAGAAAGCTATTGTTCTTTGTTAGCTTTCTTCCACAGTTGTATTTTCCACAACTTCCTCTTGTTAGGAGTGTCTGGGAAGGGCAGGGGTGCCATGAAGGCTTGATCCTGACTCCTGTAAAAGAGAAATACTGAGCCAAGGTGTTTTTGTCTTTTAGCAAGAACTTGAGTTCAATTTTTCTCTTGTGATTCAAAAAGTGTTATGATTAGAAGGTTGGTCCTTCTTCACAGCAGAAAATCAGGGTGCAAACCCAGGATTTTTTATTGTCTAACTGTTACTGTTTAAAAGGAAAAGTGATATAAGAGAAAAATGATGTGCATTCCTCAGGAGTTAATGGAATTACTTGTTTTTAATATATCAGGTTTTCTATATTTGCAGTTGGTGCATAATTAAGACGAGAAAGGCCTTCGGGAGTTCTGAGACTGGTTTTATTTCTCTTAATGCTGTTTACCAGCAACCAAAAAAGTCGAGATTCTAGAGACTTACAGTGACTGTGTGAAGATTTTTTGTCCATTTCAACATTCATTTTTATGCAATGCCATTTTTTTCCTTTATAGTGATTGTCATAAGCTGCACTTTTAGGACAGTGTAAAAGAGTAAGAGCAATAATTCTAATAACTACTGTAGATCAATGCTTGAAAACAGATACTCCAGAATGTCAAGCTTCATATGTATTTCTTGGCTCTGAGAGAAGCTGCAGTAAATGCTGCTTTTATAGAGAGTTTCTCTGACTGCCAGCAGAAAAACTGTAACACATTTATAGGGAGTAAAAATTGGAATGAAACATACCCGACTAGAACAGCAATTACTTCCTTTTTACTACTGGAAGTGGATTAATATAATAAATCATTAGGACAATAATTGGAGATATATTTGAAAGATGACTTAATTATTGTAAGTTATAATTTACCTGCATGATAAATTACAAATAATAACAAATTTGTATATCATTTACCCCAAACAAAAGTTTAAGGAATATTAATTTTTTTTCTATTTAAGGAATGCAGAGGATGAAACAAAAAAATCCTTACTTCTTTTTTATTAGTGTGTATATGAAAGCAGAAATTTTACAAAGGCAAAATACAGCAACAGTAGCTTTTAAATGGAAAAAATGAGTGACCACTGGCTACTAGAAAGGGTAAGGCTCATTGTATATGACAGCAGTAAATCAGAGTATGGAATCCTTTGGGAAGTAATTAATGTGATATTATATTCCAACTAATAACTGTACATATGAGATATAAAGTTCACAGTATGTTTCAAAGCAGACATGACCTTTCTTGGTAAGAAAAGATCACCCATTTGATGCTTTTGATTTTAAAGTCAAAATACAATTCTCTGTAGATGCTCATATAACCTGCCTGATTTTTTCTCTAAACGGTGTTCAAGCCATCCTGATAATAGGACTGTGCTTTGAAATGACCTTTGAATGAAGCTGAGACATTGATAAAATGGAGAGTTCGTTGTAGGACCACTGAGACACGTTCAGGGAGCTGGAGCACCTGAAAAATGAGGAGGTGCTAACAGAACTGCATTTGTCCAGCCTGGACAAGGAAAGGCAGAACAGTGGGGATTCAACTAGTAGCAGGCTTCTTCTCCCTAAACAGCAATCACAGGAAAGATGGAGCCAGACTCTTCCTCTGAGGTACACAGTGAAAGGACAGAAGCCAATCAGAGGATTTCTGATTAGATATGAAGAATGGGAATGGCTATGTGCTGCAACAGACTGTCCAGAAAATCTGTGGTATCATCACCCTTGCAAATTTTCAGTATCTGACTCTTCTCTGTGTGACTGAATCTAATTTTGAAAGTAGTGTGCTTTAAGATGGAGAGTAAGGTGATTTCTAAAGATTCCACCAAACAAAATTATTCTTTGACTCTGGTGTCTTTTACCTGAACTTTGTAAGATATAGAAAAATGTGTATCTTGTCAGTGCGATCATTGATGTTAGCTTAATAGGGAATGTAAAAAACCTTGCAATTGCATATGAAAAATAAATAAGAAAGATTGGTTGTTTTGTCATTGTGCAGCCTTAAAAAAACTTTCTGGATAAGGTATGTTTCTTAACTTGCAATCTTCAGAAAAGCAGAATTATGTTTTCAGTGTTTCCATACTTGATTCTAATATTTCCCTGAAAAATTGATCGGAATCTTTCTGCTAATGCTTTTTCATTCTTCTTTCTAGTAAATTTATCTTAGATCCTATCAGAGAATGTAAAGGGTGGGTGCTAGCTCCCAGATGGTTTCTCTTCATATATTTTATCATTGCAAAAATTTCTCAGTAGAAAAAAAACACCTCCTCTGAATAAAAATTACTCTGAAAAGCAAACATCTTTCTTTACTCTCCTCTCTACCCTATGTGACTATAGACAGCACAGATATAAACTCTTCAATATTGCTAGGATGATATCTATTTTAAAGACTGGAATAAAAAATGGCAGTATGTTACTGGCAGATCCAAGGAAAAATGCTGTGATAGGGGAGAAATTGTGGCAGAGTGGGAATTGTAGGGCTGTTAAAGAAGGCCCAACATAAATCATGAGAAGGTTCTATATAGGCCTAGATTGTTAAACCCACTTTGTCTTAGCATCATGGGGAAGGATTAAAACCCAATAAAAATCCTCTTCTTTTATTACAGAATAATTTGCCTATATTACAGCCAAGAAGGCCAAAACCAGCCAGCCAGACCTGGTAAATGGCAGTGTTTCTTTTTCATTAAGAATAAATTTCAGGAGGGAAATAATTTTCTATCATGGTTTCTGAAGTAAAGGGATTTGAAGAAAACATCTGGACTCTGAGATAATTCAGAGCAAAAGCCTGCACATGTACTGTGTGTAGGAAAGTGCTGTGTTTCATCTATGCAGTACATACTTTTAAAAACAATTCCTTTCTTATGGAAAACAGCTTGAAAATCTGGAATAAACTCTAGGGAAAACAAGTGATACACAGTGCAATTGCTCACCACCTGCTTATCATTTCTCAGCCCATCCCTGAGCAGTGACCTGCAGCTCCTGTCTGACTCCCTGCTGTTCATATACTGGGCATGATGCTCTGTGGTATGGAATATCCCTTTACTCAGTTCAGGTCAGCTGTCCTGGATTTGCCCCTTCCCACCTTCTTGCACAGCTGCTCTCTGACAGGGCATAGGAAACTGAAAAGTCCTTGACTTTGGGGCTAAGTTGGTGACACACTAATGTTTTCACTACTTAGCAACAATAAAAATATTAGTGTTACCAACATTACTCTCAGACTAAATCTGGAACACAACACTGTACTAGCTACAAAGAAGAAAACTCAATCCCAGGACAAATATGAAGAACCACGTAGTTTCTGGGAAATGACCTAACATATAAGGTCCATTTGGTCTAGATCAGCCATTGTGCCTTTCCCTGAAAAATACTTCTGGAGCTGGAATTGATAGAAAGATGAGTAAGCATAGAGCTCCCAAAGTGGTAATTGGATAAGAATCTGTAGTTTGTATGAGCTTTTAGAAGGTTCCTTACAAAGAAATTTTTCTCAACAGGAAAGAAAATACTGCTCTTTCGTTTGTGGTAGAATAGAGAATTTATAAACATGTTGATAAATTTAGAGGTGAGGCTGACCTCAACATCCTACCAGAGTTTTATGCATTTTGTGGGAGGCTGCTGATGACAGAAATACTTGTTTTAGTTTGGCTGCTTCAGTTAAGTCGGTGTCCTGGCTTTCAGTACACTTTAGACATTGACCTGGACTTCTCTTGGGACTTATTCCTATTTGTAGATGTTTCAGTGTTTGCTAAGCTTCTTACATTCCTGATGCTCTGGGAGTCCAGTAACAGAGGTAATTAAAAAGACAATCTATCTTACGACAATGTCAATGGCTTGACTTCATTACACTGCATAGTGGGAGGTTATGTATTCATATGTAGGAAATGTGCAGACATGAGCTATAGTAGTGCAAATCCTCTCTGCTACCAGATGATCTTAGATACAAGTTCAGCTATTCAGGAAGATCCAATTTATTGTAGAGAGGCATAAGTGGTGCTTAAAAGATTCTCTCAGGAGGGAAATGATAATTTAATTTTATTTTCCTTTCCCTACATTAGAAAGAGTGATAATAAGATAAATAAAAAACAGTGTGGTAGTTTGTGAAAAAAACACACATCTCAATTTTGCCAAACAATAGATTTGCTGTTGTTGGGAATGATATGTATGAATGACACACAGCCATTGCTGTAAGATGTTGAGAGTAGAATCCTTGTAAAAAGCAATATCCTGGGTTTCCAGTCAAATAAATACACAGTCAGCTTCTCCCTGACACAGTCTGAAATCAGAAAATTTAAGAAGAGCCTGAAATATAGCATGGCAACTGAAAACTTACTACTTTTAAATCAGTCTTAGAAGAGAATGATTTGTTTAAAGTAAGATAGAACTTTCCTTTCTGAGATGGGCCTTTGAAAAAGCAGTTGCAACAACAGAAGAAATCCAGATCTCATTTCCGTCAATGAACCTGCCTGGAACTTTCTGTCCAAAGGAATGGGTTAAAAAGGTTCTAGATTAGCTGAGGTACTGGGATCCAGGGCAAAGCAAGCAAAATGGTCTGTTCAGTGGCTCCTGCCACAGATGACTGAAAGTCTGAGGGCAAAAGGAATTCCAAATGTTTCATGTTAATAGAGCTGAAACATTGGCACACAAATTCTATGTTTATGGTATTTTTAAAAGACTTTTAATGATTAATGCTGGTCTTCTAAGATGAAGGAGGGAGAGAAAAAGTGCTGCTAAAAGCCTCACAATGGTTCCTTTGTATGCAAAGTCAAAAAGAAATTTTAAAACTTTCTTTGGCAGTCAAAATAAAAATTGCTTTGGGCTTTTGATGCCTTAGACATATTTTTTTATATGCCATATGCTCCCTTAAAATTATTTGTTTTAAAAATGTTGTTTCACTTGGAGGAAACCTGGAACAGGAGGAGAATTGCCACCAGCTGGAATTCTATTATAGCTGTACAAAAAACTACAAACTGTTATTTTACCTCATCAGAAGTCACTGCTGACAATTTTGATCAAGTTGTGTGAATCTGCATGACATGCCAGGGAAGGACAGCACCTTTGACTAAGAGAATTGGGCATGTACTTTGTTAGATAGACTCCTGATGATTCTAGTTTTTAATATCGCTTCCTAAAACAGGGCAGCTATTTAACAAAAAATGAGAACACTATCCCAAAGAATTTGCTGTTGGAGTTGACTGTATATGATTCCTTATATTATGGAAAAAGCAACAGGGAGAGAACAGGATGAGGAAATAATATAATTATTAATGATAAAAGATGTAGTTCTTGTTGAGTTCTGTTTTTCTCCTACAATTCTGAAATTCACATTTAAACAAGAAAGTAGAGTGCACTATTGATTCGTTTAGCACAGGGCTTGTAGGAGAAGGAATTTTCAGGGCTGGTTTGAAGCAGAAATCACCAGTGTTGAGAGAGTAGGCTCTTATGAAATCTTCACACATGAGGGGAAATGAGGCAGTCACAGACCCCTGCTCATTGCCAAAAGTACAAATTCACTCCTGAATGGTTGGAGTGACCCAGCTGACTTTCACGGCACAGCATATGTAAGGAAGCCAATGTGGCTCTAGTGTTGCAACCACCATTAATAACAAAGAAACTGCTCATAGATTTTAGAATAAATTATAATGATTAATAAAACTATCAGTTCTTTAGTCTCCTTATAGGTGAAAATTTCCCAAAAGGATGAGAGCAGCAGTAGCCACTTTACTTTCTGGGCTCTATGTGGAACTCATTGCAGTTTGCTGGCTTATAGTCTTATCTTTGTCCCTAATTTCC
Organism: Pardalotus punctatus; assembly: GCA_013400915.1. Classification (NCBI taxonomy): domain Eukaryota; kingdom Metazoa; phylum Chordata; class Aves; order Passeriformes; family Pardalotidae; genus Pardalotus; species Pardalotus punctatus. Next base: position 249,829 of record VZTX01020049.1, on the reverse strand, counting down.
TGCTTGTCTGCTTTGTCTCACTTGTACAGACCACCAGGCTACACTCATTATCACATTTAGGGGAATTTCTGGAGATCTGATTTCTGCAGATTTGTCTCTGCTTTTTCTCACTGTCAGCAAGCTCCTTTCGAGTATGGAGTTTATGAATGGATCCCCTAAACTGAGCTTTTCCCTTTATCGGTTGTTTTCTTGAAAATGCATTGGGACAATAAGTCCTGTTTAACTGCTGGGTCCATCTTAAATTTGGGTCTCTCTTTAATGTGCAAGAAAAAGTTTTAAAGAAAATTCAGTGATTCCTAATCACAGCAACTCATTAAGTTACCTCTTCTTTCACAAAGGGAAGTTTTAAGTGCAAAAAAGAATGCTTTTATTATTGATTTCTATTTAATAAATTTTTATTTGTAACTATGTATTTACAGTTTATTGACTGAAATTCCATCCCTCTCCACTTACCTCCTCCCTCCCCCACAGTATTTTGTTTCACTGTGAATGATTTCTTCTTTATGTCACCTACAAATGACCAATAATGTGCTGCAAAAGCACAGGAAACTCTTACAACCTTTTACTAGGCAGAAGTAAATATATAACTAGTTTGTACAAACACAGTTGTTTTGTACCCTGGCTTACTGCCAGTATGCCCATTACTCCTGAGCCCCTTTTACCTGTGAAGTCCTATTCCTGCAGGTGTTCTAACCATGCTCATTCTCAAGTCTTCTGCTGTGCTCTCTGTTCCCTTCTCCCCTGCTCTGAATTTAATTCATTCCCTTTGTGGCAGTGAGAACAAATGGGACAAGGGAAAGGAAAGGGCAGCCCTGTTGAATTCTTTCTTAGTAAGTAGCATTGTCTGGAAATAAAAGTATTACTAAAATATACTCAACTGGGGGTTGGACTTTGATGATCCTAGTGGGTCCCTTCCAACTCAGAATATTTTGTGATCTGTGATTCTGTAAAGTGAGCAAAGGAACCTTCCTCCATGTGCCCAGGGGCAAGGACTATGTGATTCTCAAGGACACTGAGACAGACAGAGGTCATGGGGAGTGCTGCTGTGTTAGCAGATGAGAACTGAGATCAACAAGTTGTTGATCTGGTTTTGGTTTGTTTTTCCATAGGGGAAGGTAGTGTTTCAAACTGATAGAAGTTTGAAACATAATGCATGTGAACTAAAGGAATGACTTCAGTTCCCTAAAGAATTTTAGTTTCTAAACTTCTCAGTGTGTGACTGTTCACCTTTAAGAATCCTTTTGTGACATAGATTTTCTGTAAAGTGCAGAAGTACTGCAACTGTGTTAGTAACACACCATAGAATTTACTCTCGTTGGGTTATTAACCAGTACTGAGAGATCACAACTCAAAATGTCTTAAGCTTTATTTGTGTAAAAAGTAACATTCTGTCTTTTAGGCTAGTTTTGCCTTTGTCTAGCTGGCCTTCCTGCAGCTTGCAGCTAGATGGGGTGAGTGCAACAGTAAAATTCAGTCTAAACGCCAGCGCTGAATTGTGAGATACACTGAGTGTACACATTACACTTTCAAATGGGAGCTAATTTGAAAGTCTGGGAGTATATTTAATATATGGCTACACAGAAATCTTGTTTAGGTAAAATCATGCTATATTTTAATTTCTGGTGATTCAGTAAACAAGATGCAACCTATATTTTGGGTTTATGACTACTAAATGATTTTAAACCTTCACTACAGTCTTTGTATTCATCATGGCTTATACCTACAGTATCAGGTTATATTCCTTAGCATTGTGTGTGCCTATGTAATTTAGAGGGCAATAGGTGGAATTTAAAGGTGATGGGGAAAAGGGAGTGTTTTTATTTCATAAAACAAATTAAACAATTCAGGGAAAATATAATACTTTACAATTTTTATTTAAATATTTATCTTTCAAAACCATTTCATGGAAGTAACCACTAGATAGTCATCTGTCTAGCTGTTTCTCATTCCCCATCGTTAAGAAGCTTTTAACTGCTTTTTTCTTTTTTTTCAAACCATGGGCGGCTGAGCCTTCATTTATCTCCTCTGTCACTTAGTTCATAAAAACATGGCAATAAAAGCATGGAGAGATTTTGAGAACAAAATGTTTTCTAATCACACAACATTGGCAGCTAAGGGAAAGATAAAATTGGATGCTTAAGAAAATGTTAAATAGAACCAGCTGAAATTCTTAACTTTGCAAAATTGAGCACTTTCATACACTTTCGATCTAGAAGACACAGAGCCATAGATTTTGTATCACTTCTGCCCTGATAGTTATATACAACCTACAATATTTCAGGATTTTTTCCAGCAATTCCATTGTCAATCCCAGCAGCTTTGCTGGTGAAAAAGCTACATAGGGGAAGCTGAGGAGTAGGAAGAGCAGTTGACTAGCTCAAGGTCCTACAGGAATATGTGGTAGAGATGGCAGCTGAATCCAGAACTGCTGTATCACAGGTCAATTTTATACAAAACAACAGATTTTCTTCAGTTAGCACAATAAAGTACTGCCTTTTGTCAATGAGCAATTTAGCTGTATAAAGAAGGTTGTCAAATTATGGTAAAAACATCTGTACTAATTCACCAGGGTCCAGTTCCAGAGTTGCAAAGTGCCACAGAAGGAGTTCATTCGTATTGTCTATCCTGAGCTAGTCTGGGCTTTAGAGGACTCCTGTGGTACTGCCTCTGTGCAGGATGCCCGTAGCAGTTTAACTCTGTGTTTTTGTTCTTTCTGGTCTTACTAACAAAGCAGTAAACCATTAACATTTTTTCTGCTTTCTTACAGTGTATCTTGTATTTTCAAAGTGTGCTCTGAATGTTGGGCACACCAGTTACATCAATGAAAGATGGAAGATTACTGATGAAAGATGAAAAAATATAACATGTTGTTTTACTTTGATGAAGCATGAGACATGAAGAGGTTAAGTAATGTGATTGTAGGAACTGTGGCCTAGCAATTTTCACTTGGATCTGGGTGGTAAGAGATCTGTATTTCAGCCAGAGCTCTGTCTGCCTCATTATATGATATTAATAAGTAATCACTTGCCCTTTGTTTTGCTATTCCTGCAAGCAAAAGACTGACGGTCTTTTGTGTGATGGTGCACAATGCTTTGTCCTGTGATCAATCCAATATGCCACATTTTTAAATACCTTTCAAAGGAAGCTATATTCAAACAAAAGCTACACTACTTTCTCAGCTAAGGAAAGAGGGTTTGCTATACTGCACTGCACATATTGTTTTGCCAAGGGCACTAGGTGTATGGAGGAAATGAACCATTTACTGGCTTCCGAAATTCTGAATGACTCTGTCCTGGCTTTGGTGGAGTTGTGGAGTTTAGACCAGTAGCTAAAAGTCAGACTGGGCTTGCTGCAGTCAAGAATATCCAGTGTATTTATCTTCTTGTTCTGATGAATCCATGGAATAGACAATCATAGAAAAGCACTCTAATCTTGGAGCAAATTGCTGATAGAAGAGCTAGAACTGTTGATTTGACCCTAGCTCATACTTTCTTTGCGATATTGCTGTTCACTGATGACTGCATAGATCTGCTCTCTGCTCTTTCATACAAGCCAAATGAATTTCGTTCATTGTGCATATTGTGTTTAAATACAAGGTGTATTCTTTTTTGGTGTTTGCAGACTTCTGAGTTGGACATCCAGCTTTGCTAACAAAGGATGGCTCTTTCTCTCCTTTACATGCTGATGAAGCAGGAAACTAGTTTCACTGAAAACTGGTAAAGGCAGCTTTCCTGTCTCAAAAATGGGCTGGTATTACCTTAGCCTGTCATATAGGCAGTGCTGGAGAGAGTGCCAGGCAGAGCTCAGTGAATGCCTCTCTGCACACTGTGCACAAGCCATGGTATCTTGATCACAAACAAAGTGTAATAAATACTACTTCTGTTTTGGCACTGAAGGTGTTTTCTCACCTTTCTTGGATCTCATCAGTGAAAGATTAATCAGGCTTCCAATCAACATGAAGTAGCAAAGATTTAACCAGTGTTCTTTGAAAAGAGGCCTGAATCTGGCACCTACTGTATCCTATTTGCCTGTCAGTAGGCTGGGCAAATGGCCTCCTAATTTCAAGAGAAGTGCTTGCAGAAAGGGATGATTGCTTATGCCAGTAGCTCTCTCTGATGAAAAATGGAAAGCAATGATTATCTTCAAAAGTCCACGAAGGTTCAGTTAAGGTAAAATATGAGGCATATGATCAAAGGACTAAAAAGTACACAAATCCCAAGTGAAGGTCTGATTCCATGATAAATAACTGTTCAGCCTTTACCAAGAGACATAAGGGCACCAGAAAAACCATTCTGGATGATTGAGGATAGCCATCCTATAGTTCACTTCAGGAGGATTAAGAGCACATCTGCTTCCCTTTGTCAAGCCACGTATTTCCCAGGCTGCTGATAGATTAGGTTAGCATCAGTGAGATGCAGACTGCCTGACATGTATCTTTTCATCATCTTGAAGCCTTTTTCTTTTTTTCAAGAGTGGGAAGAACCCTGAAATGAAAAAATGTTGAACAAAGTATTTTTTCCTCAAAAGTTGTTTTTGTTTGTTTGTTTGTTTTAGGAGGATTCAGGAAAGACTCATTATGGTTGAGATTCAAACAGTTTTTTTCAATCTACTTTATATTATTGAGAGTGAACTGAAAAGTTGATCATTGCTGAATTTCAGTGACTTTTACCTCCTAATTTGTAGTCCAAGGACCTATACCCTTATCTGGTAGAGAATCCCATTAGAGATTTTAGTTTGAATGAAGCTCAGAAGTAACCTCTGTGTCTGAATGAAGAATAAGGGCTTTCAGACAGAGCTAAGAGCCAGGAAATCTTCAGCTTTCTCTGGTTTTAATTCTGTGTATTTTTCATTAAGTCCCATGTGCTTCCATGTCAGAAAAAAATGAGGCTATTTTCTATCATTCTTTTTCTATCCATTTGTTTTAGGACAGCCACAGGGCTGCTCTAAACTAAACTGCTTCCTAATTATCCTTAAAAGACAATTTCACTTGGGCGATGAAGATAATGGATGAAAGATGGAGATAAAAGAGTCACTGAAGTTCACTATGTTTTGACCCCCTACCCTGTCTCCCAACCCCCATTCTTCCCAGGCCTGGCAAAATAGAGACAGAATCTGGCTCTTAACCTTCTTGTAGCCTGGAGCAGGTCAAATCCTGAAAGTTTTTGTCTTTTTTTTTTTTTTTTTTTTCCCCCATTTGTAGGAAATAATCTCAAGGTAGCTGGACTATCTCTGCAAATCAAAATCAAAAGTAGGACTGTAAGCAGAGACTACTAGTATTAGATAATTTGGTTTAGCTATAAAGGAATATTTTGGTTAGTAATTTAATGAACAATGGACTATCCACTAATCAGGTAGATATTGCAAAAGATGTTTAGAAAGCAGCAATCTTTTTGTTATGCATCATTATAAGAGCTGAAGAAGCTTCTGTATATCTATGTAATGTACTGGAATTGCCCTTCTCAGAACTTTTCAGCTCTCATTTGTCTCTCATTTTTTGGCCTGGACATGGCTGCAAGCCTAGAAAATAAAAAGAATATGCACTTAGCATTCTTTAATAGTGTACAGTACTTAGTTTTCTTTTATTTTCTTTTTAGGAGGAAAATATAATTCACAGAGACTATCCACTGAATTCACAGTGTATCACTATGGTGATCACCATGGAAAACTCAATAGTTATGAGCTATCATGTCCCACAAAATGTTAAGAAAATGCAAAATTTCTTACTGTGGAGACACCTTACCTGTCAACCTATGGTTCTGTTTAAAAAACTTTTCATTGTAATGAGAATAATTTAAGTAATTTCCTTTACGTATTTTTATCATTGGGGTTAAGAGCTCAGTTTTGCTTTTACAAGAATGCTCTGCTTTCAGAGGGAATGTGGGACTTGGGCCATGTGGGGAAGAGACAGTGGAGTGAGGCTGCAGCTGGGGAACTGCTCCCTACCTGCGAGACTCAGAGGGTGGGATCTCCCTCGAGAACCACTCCCAGCTGTGGAGTGTGCTCCAGCGTCCCTCCCTACCCACCCGGGACCCCATCTGCCAAACATGATTTGCCTGCAATCTAAACACATGTATCTGGTGTTGGATCCCTGAGCTGGAGGGAAGCTGAGGAGCTGTTGTGTGGTCGCCTGAGACAGAAACACCACACTGAAGAGAGCAAGATGGAGCCATAGGAATGTCTCGTGTGTGAAGTATGAGGCTTGACAAGTCTGGCACTACTCACTCTGAATCTGCTTTTGACTGAATTAGCTTTTGATCTGAGTTACATAATGATAAATCTATGTAACTCTATTGAAGTTTACTCAACAAAATTAAGTATCAGAGTTTATTTTAGTAGAGTTACTCTGCGTTTTACCAGACGCAATTAATCCTGTCTGAGTTCTATTGTTGTCTTTGATTCTGAACACTTGAAATGTAAACAACACATTCAGCACATTTATGGAGTGATGAAAGAACAAATTCTTACTCATATCTAAGGAAAATGGATGTTTAGGATTTCACACTGGTTCCATCAAGCCTTGGATGTGTATTTTAGACAAGACTCTAACTGTGGTTGGGAGAGGCTCTCCCCAAATATAAGCTTAACCAAACCTTTTCCTCTCTTGTAGTAACTACTTTCTTCCTCCTGTTGCCTTCTGCTTTTTTTCCATATTAATGATTAATTGCTTGTGTTCCTGCTCTCTCACTAAAATGCTGAGTCTTTCACCTACTATTTCCTTTTGGTTTATTCCTTTATAGTAGTTCCAGCTAAGCACCATCTATATGCAAAGCATCTAAATGTTTATATGAAACATGTGGTTCTTATTTTGCTTTGCCCCAGACATGACGTGTACATGCATAGGAAGGAAGATGAAGTAGTTAACAGTGCTAACAGAAATCTAGATATTTTAGAAGAAAACTGCTTGCTTAAGTGAACTAAAAAAAATATAATCTTTCCAATTAAAATATTCTTAAATCAAGAAAAAAAAAGGAGATTCTGGATTAGTACTCCAAAAGGAAATATCTTTAGCATTGCAAATTGTTGCTCTACAGTCTGAAACTACAGCGCGGTTTCCAAAGTCTGGTTTAAATAAGCAGGATTCTTAAGGAATGCAAAATTTAACGCTTAAATATGACTTCATTTCTTAATTTTTTTCTCTTTCCTTTTTTTTCTCCTTTTCCTTTTTCTTTTTTTTCCCTTCCCTTTCCCTCTCTTCTACTACATCTACTTTTTACACTTTTGCTACTTCTTTTAATTTTTCTTTTTTTGTATCTTTTTAGCTTTTTGTTGTTGTTGTCTTGTGCACAGACAACTTTCCAGATTAAAAAAAATCTCTCTTCAAGATATGGAAGATTTTGTCTCACTTTGCATATATTCAGGAGGCAATAGTACTTTAAATCTCATTTAACAAGGAGGTAATCCATGGAGACTCTCGCCCTTTTTACTAAGGACTCTCAGACTAGCTGAGTCTAAGAAATCTTTTAGTGAAATCTATATAGAAAATCAATTATGAGGAATATTGGAGCATCAGGGGACTATTCTTATCTTGACTTTACTATGGTTTACAGTGAGGATTTAGATACTTAAGGGCTAGACATTCAAGATTTCACATGGATGTTTTGCATCTAGGAACTAACTTTGCTGCACATTGTTGTGATTCTGAGCTCCCATACAGGTTAAAGTTCACCTTGCCTGTCATAAGGAACATAATTTAAAAGGAAAGAAAAGCTATGTGTGCGTGTGTGTGAGTTTAATGCTTGCACAGACATGGAGTAAAGTCTTATTTGAAGACAATGGAGACCGAAGGTTGTGATGTACTACCATAACTGACAGGCAGGACACAGTGGTCTCAGTTTCTGAGTTGAAGTGATGCCTTCATGATCTTTATTTGCAGATCTCTCAGTTGGTAGCACTCTGTGTCCTGCTACCTGAACACTCTCAGGCGTCTCTGTGTATTTCTGTCACAGGAAGCCTTTGTGTTGCAGCACACAGGGTTTAGAACAGGGGCTTGGATTCCACCTATTATTGCAGAATTGCCATTCTCTCCAAACATACACAGCTTATGGTTTCCATGGTGCAGAGAGAACTGTCTCTTGTTAACCAGAGGCAAGGGGTGCAAAATCAGTCTACAGTGCGTATCACTTGCAACATCAGGGTTACTCTGCATCCTTCTCAGTATGTAGAGGGAATGGGGAGCAGAAGTTAGATAACATTTGAAATAGATTTGCTGATTTTGTTCTCTGTGTAGTGAGCGAATGGTGTTTGTTTTGGTGTTCCTGTACCCTCTCTAACAAAGTGTATCCATTCCACTTTTTGCCTTACTAACTGCTTTCAGACAGGAATGTTCTTCTGTGTTTGTACAGTATCTAGCAGAGGGGTCCTGAACCTTAGCAGAGGCTGTGATGAGAACTGTGAAAACACAAACGTTAAGAATATAAACATGTACCACATAAACCCAAACCCAGCTAGCACAGACTCCTGCTTCTGATGGTGGATAATATTAACTACTTAGGCTACATATATAAGATACAGGGCACGAATAGCAAGATGTTTATTCTTGTTTATCTTCCTGATCCTGGCACTGAGCAGCCGTATAGAGACTTGTGTAGCCAAAGTGTGCATCTAGATCATTATGTGCAACAGACACTAATGGACCTGCCCTCCACCTCCATTCCTTTTTCTAAAACAAAGTGTAAAGTAAAACTAGGTAGATACCAAAGATGATATAAGTGTGGGTGAAAATTAATACTATGGAGATTAAATAATGTGGACTAGTTTTTAATGCTGTTAGAGATTTTAGGGAGTGGTACAGCACAGCTCAAAAACCATTAGCTCTCTCCTTCCAAACACATTTTTATTCCATGAGCAGGTTGGGGAGTCACGCCTAAATTCTACTGTTAAAAAAATTGTAATGTTTTTATTCTTTTCAGCTTTAATGGCTTTGATCATAACAGCAATCTATAGGTATTATTTAAAAGAAAATAATTTCCCAAAGATGTATATTATCTTTTTTTTATTTAGCAAGATGATCATACCTGTCACACCTCATTTTTCCTGAGCATAAGCAATGCAATTTTAGTCCAGGTGAATGACAGAATGAACAACCTTGTGTCACATTCCTCATTGGTCACTCATTTTATATTCCCAGAATAATACCCAAGCATGTGTAGCTCTAAGACTATTTGTAAGAAATGCATCAATGCAATTTCCTATTAATAATGTTAGTGGGATTTCACATAGATATGGAAAGTCATCTTCTGATCTGCTGCTGCACCAAGACCTTATATACACCTTAGAAAATAGTATGGTTTCTGACTGTCTCATTCTTTTCTTTCACAACACTTCTATCACAAAAATTCATCAGTTTCCTCCCAAGGAGCTGCATAGATGCTACATGTGATATTTTTAAGCCGAACAGTTTCTGCCTAACCCATTCCAAAGATATCTTATCAGATCTTCGGCTAAATAAATATTGTTACATTATTTTAAGTCTTGTATATCTGAAGGAATAGCTGGAAGTTCTTCAAATATGTAGAGTATAAAATATAGGGAGCATCAGTGGGGATAGAAATGAGGGACAAATGTTTCAGGCCAAAGGTACTAGCTGAGGAAAGTGATGAAAACTGGAGCTTGGAAGGAAAATTGTCTTTACAATAGAGTGACTAATGCAAAGCCATAGTACTCTTTAGTTCTCTCCACCTAAGAATTTGCAGCCTAAAATAAAGTGAGATTTTTGCCTATATCACTAGGTGATAGGTAAATAATTCCAGGAACTACGTTTAGTCCTGAAGTCCTTATTCAAGGACAGTCAAGCAAAATTCCCTTTGACTTGGAATAGCCATTTGCCTGAAAAAGTGTGGCAAGGCACAGATCATTAAGAAGGCCTTGCATATATGGTAAGAGTAAAGTTGTGAGTGATGATTGCTTTTAAATAATGTAGAAGATTAGTATCTTCCACATGGGGAAGAATAAAAAAAATCCACATAGTCAAGAACATTTACACATTCTGTTTTTAAAGAAGAAATTCAGTCTCAACATTGGGTGCAGAAAGTTATGTTTTCACATGTTAAATTGTGGTACTTGTACATCAACTGGCTGGAAACAAATGTTTATTTTCTGTCTGAAAAATGCACATTTCCCAGCGTAATTGCCTAACAGCTCTTTATTTATGTTGGATGTAAATTCATGAATGTCTTTTCAGAAATAAACTTGCCTGCAGATGGCTGCTATATTTTTCTGGAAATCTTTAAAAAAAGAGAAAGTCTATTTAAACTAGCTTTGGTGGAAATCTTATAAATAAACACAGGTTTCAGCAAATTCTTGCAAATATTCTGAAAAGAAAGCCATGTCAGGCCGATCATATAGAACTGCACTATCATAGGTTATATTCTCACCGAAACTGTTTCACTGCAAATACTGGCTATGATGTTTGATTTTGTTTATGAATGGGTAATGGCATATACACTTTTTCATGCACCCCCTGCTTCACTATTTCTGGTAAAAAAAATAGTTCCTGAGTTGGTAGTTTTTCAAAGCACTCATTGGAAAAAAATCTTTGAACTTTGGTTGATTTCACTTGGAAGTGTTTCTTTACATCATGTATTAAGCAATTCTCTCCATTACTTCCAAGTTTTCAAACACAGCTGTCCCCACTTTTGTAGCTGTAAAATCAGATGGCTAATATCTGAAGCAAATAGAGATGGCTACACTGCAGCAAAAGAGATCTTATGAATTGGTTTTAATTCTCTTGGGGCTAGAGGAAGAACCTAAATCTCTGCAGCCAAATTAAAATTCAGCTGTAGTGCACAGTCCCACAGTTCACAGACACATCTTGATTTTCAGAGTAGATGTACCAGGTCTCTTCAGACCCAAAAGCACAGGCATGTTCTATTTGAATTACAAATTACTTCTCAGGGGGTTGATCACATCTCCTTAACACAACCTTTCCTATGTCCTTCTCAACCTTTTTATATTCACACCTCATTTCTTAGATAATTTCTACTAAGAAGTCTCTGCCCATCATCAGAGCATGTGGATCTTTGGAAGGCAGATAGCTACATTTGCTGTTTGCAGTTTCTCATGGGTAGAACATGCCTTTTGGGGTGGAGAGGTACTGTTTTAGACAGCACAGTCAATCATTAAACCCAGATGAGAGAGAAAAGGTTATTGCAATTCATAACCTTCTCTTAGACCACTGCAGGAGAGCTGTCTGTGCTGCTAGGAAAGCAAAGAATTCACAATATAAAATGTCTGTTAGTCCCATGTAAGAGAGAGAGAGAGTAGGGACTGAAGATCGGCTTTACTACCCATTGCTCAAGTCCCAGCTTTAAGGCACTTAATACCCTGATAGATGTGGTTAGGTGAGCAGAATAGAGTCCACTCTGTGACACCACCCCATCCATATGCAGTTCATTGTAAATATGTAGCTAAAACAGGAAACTTCTACAATCAGATAAAGAAAGCTCTACAGTATGTGATTATGGCTTGGTCAGATGTGAGCGTCTGTATGAAAAATAATACCTCAAGTTGAATAACAAAGAACAGCTTGTATTTGAACTTGGCTGTGGTGAATTAAAATGAATTCCCTGAGTCCCTTTGCTCATGGTAGCTTTCAATTTTGTAGCATTTTTCAACCCTTTTACTCCTTCAGGGTTACGAGTGATTAATTTTATTGACTTAATCTCAACTTGATATTTTTACTGTAAATCCTTCCAATGTTCAGAGTATAATTATCATTTAATGATTTAAACTTGTGGATTCTATTCCCCAGGAAGAAGACAATATTTCACTTTTACATTTTTAAGGCTATTTTTCAGTGTCTCTTACAAAATGAACAAATAAAATACAGGGAAATTGGCAATGTTTATTTGTTTGACATATTAATTATTACAGGTTTCATCATTGATTTTTTTCTTTTGCCCTCAATTTATAATTTTATAATGAACTCTACAAGCAATCTGGTTTTATCCTTGAGGAGAGTGGGCAGAAAAAGAATCAATAAAAGAGCTGGAGTTTAATACAGAAAGCAAAATTGTGATTCTTGAACTTCAGTATAGATCTGTATTGTGTATTCTACCCACAAACCAGTATTGATATTAATGGAATCTCACTGCATGTAATGAGGGGAGAATATTCACTGCAGATTTCCAGTACAACTGAAGGATCCACAGCATTGACTTGGCCCTAAATCTAGAGCTCTGAAAGATAAAAATGCCTAAACTATCAGGCACAGTTACAATTAAATCTAGCTTGTTACTATGTAACAAATACAACACTGTTCAGATGGCGTTAGAAGTATGGCAAATTTAGTGAAGGTCAAATTTTCAGAGACTTAGTGTGATCTCCACTATACATACCGAAGTCACTTGCATGCTCTCTTCTGTCAGTTACTGTTTGTGTTAACAAATAATGGCTTTTAAACCCAGAGCTGCTACTGCACACCATTTGTGTCTGCTTTTTAAATTTTTTTTTAATAGCCTCCTTGATGTAAAGTCTATTTCAATCAGTTCTGCTCTCAGCCACTAACAGGAAAAAGGGCTCACGCAAGAGATTTTACTCCAATTCACTAGACACAGAGTTGAGATACATTTTGAACATCTGGCCTATAGAGGTGTTATATTCCATGAGCAGAATAAAAATTGTTTGTAATAATAACTAAGGCTAATCAAGATGGCTAAAATGAATATTCTTTTAGTAATGAAAGCTTTTTCGTCTGCTCTTTGTTTTTGCTTTCACCATACCTCAGGTATCCAAAACAAAATATGAAGCTGAAAAAACATGGCAAGCAGCTGAAAGTTTTTCACCTTTTTTTACCAGGATAATTACCTTTAGAACATCATGCTACTCCCTCAACAAGTTACTTGGAAGGAATCTAGGAGGATGAGCATCCAAACCGCTTTTAAGTTTTCACTTATGTTCCAGTTACTACTGTTCTAATTGGGTAGTGTTGCTACTGAATTTACATCATTCAAAATTGCAGTGGAACTTTATTTCCTTTTGTGAAATACCGTTTCTGCTCCTGAATTTACATTTTGGTGTCCATGTGGCCAGGGACATGCTCTGCAGCAGAACAGTCAGTAGAAACTTCGATAAGAGACTAAAACCAGCCTAATCTGTGCCTTCTCTGAAGACAAATTGTCCCATTCTCCGTTGCAGCATGGTTGGATGCTAAACAAATACCTGGCTCATTTTACTTTCTAGTGAAATCCTTCCTCCATCATTTTTCAGGAGTTAAGGAAATGTAAAAGGTTTTGTTGGCATAATTTGCATCAGGCAGACACAGTTAATATTGCCAGATGTCTTCTTCTCATGGTCCTCCTTAGACAGGAGCCCTGAATGAAAGAAGTAGCACTGGCAGAGGGGGTTTGATTGTAGAACTACTTCTGTGCTGGGACCTTCTCCTGATACAAAAGTAGGGCATCGTCCTACCCCTAAGTGAACACTGTCTCTAATGTATAAACATATTAAAAAATTATGTGTTTTTGGCAAACCTCAAAGCATTCCCAAGTTTTCTTTTTGGAACTGACTTTCAATTCTTTCTGAGACCCAGTGACAACTCTTCCTAGTCAGTTGTGCACAGTCCCTTTGTAAACAGATTTAATGTAAGTATTTCTGCTTGATTCACCATCCATCCCCAAATGACTGTAGCAATAGTTTTCATCCTAGCTTTTCAAGAGAGTGATATTGATAATGAAAAAGAAAGCCAGGAGCAACACTGTGGTTCCAGGTTTTCACAGACAGTATATGAGACAGAATATGGACACTGCCTTTGAATCACTACAAGAAAACTTTGCAAGTTTCATGCATAATTTAACTTTCCAGAAAGTGAGAGTCAGCTCTTAAAATTCCCAACCCACAGAAAAGTCTCTGATCCAAAAGGAAGAATATTAGTTGGGTAAAATGAATCAAAAGGCTTGGGGTTTTACAGATCCTATTAAAAGGATTGCCATAGTCCTCTGTTCACATGGCCATGGCATGTGTTCTGAAGATTAGTAGAGAAACAATTAGCTTATTGTAGAATCTGCCTGTCTTTTTGTCTTTAGAAAGAGCTCATCAGCTTTCAGCAAGCACTGCTGAATGAGCTTGTAAGGTCTTGTCCTAAATTTACTGCATTTTTTTCTGAGCAGAATTGAGGCTTTGATGAACTGGGGATGCAGAGTCCCTGGTTAACAATCTGGCTTTCAATCTGTAGGAGCTGTATCCTCTGGATTATTTGTTTGTGGGGATGGTCACTCATATCTGAGTAGGGGGAAAACTTTGCAAGTTAGTTTCACCTGTGGATCAAGGGAAGAGTAAGAAAGCTGACAGTGAAAGAAGAAATGGAAATAAAAAAGAATAGTTTCAATCTCCTTATTAACTCGTGAGCCCTTCCTTCACTTTTTATTTTTGGAAGGAGGATCAGTTATGGAATAACACACTTGTGCAAATTTTTGCTTGGAAAATTGCAGCAATTTCTTATGAGTATGAAATAAATCTGCTCTGAAAATCAAGCCCAGTATCAAGATTATGATTTTAAATGCAGCAAAACCTAGAAGTTGTTTGTAGTAAACACAATTTTCAGAACTTAAATACTCATTATATATGTTTGTGGAATGTTCAACTCGGTGCTTTTCACTTGCTTTATATCCCTTTGGAGCTGGATAATAAGAATTCTTGGAAATACTCGGAGACACCACATTAAAAAAAAAGTTCACTATCCATAAAGATATGGAGAAATGTTTCTCTCTTTTAAAAGCAGTTTTTAGAACCACTGCTCCCCACATACAGGTACAGGGGTTCTGGTCAGCAAAGATTTAACAGATTCTATTTTTTTTTCAGGTACATTTTTAAACCACATTGCAGTCCTTGTATATGGCCTTACACACACCTTTTTCCCTTTCTTTTCCCCCCTGAAATTGTGTTTTTATACAAATACTTGAACTTGATAAGAGTTCTAATTTCTCAATTTCCACATATAATTGCTGTCTTGTGCTTGGAAAATTGAACAGCCAAATGCTTGAGAACTGGGGCTGGATGATTAATTGAAAGTGTTTCAACCTTTAACCCCACATGTCTTTCAGCCCTGCCTACTTGCATAAAACTGACAAAACCACATTTTTATGGTTTGTTTTCTGTGCAGCAGATCTAAACCAGCTTTCTAGAGGAAAAGGAAAGTAGATCATATTCTGCTTCAATCAGTATCAAAGTAAAGAGGGAACTTTGAATTACACAAGCATTGTGTATTATTGAAGAAAATGTAAGAAAGAAAAAATGCCTAGATTCTTTTTGCAAAACTGAGCTGAGCACAGAAGGCTGACAACTCTGGGAAAAAATATTCTCCTTTCCTATAATTATATGGCCCTCTATAAATTGCTTAGGAGGTCATTCACTTTAGGGATTGCCACTCACTACATTCTGCTCTCAGCTTCCCAGCTTCAGATGAGAGATTAATCACACAAATAATCCAGCCATCTCTGGATTATCTAATTTTTAAATCTAGGTTTCACATCAATTCTTTGATATGAGGGCATTTATAGATGCCTTTCTTTACCTGACACCTTGGCCTGTTATTGAGCTAGCCAGATTGACATTTGAACTGTGTAAGTAAAAACAGAGCAGCAAGGATGTCTGGATGCATATTAGATAGAGAGATAATTTCCAGCAGAAGTGTATACAATTTGCAATAACCCACAAGTCAGGCTGTCACCACTGATCTGTTCCTTTTCACATTTGTGAGACCCTGCCTTTTCTGCTTTTTGTACTGTCAGCAGTTCCGCTCATCTTTGATAAAAATAGCTAACTAAATTTGGGGGGAAAATCTAAATGTCGGAGAAACGCTGCATATGCTGAACTAAAGCCACCTTCAAAGGAAGTTGAGATAATCTTTGAAATTAATGTTGCAAGCAATGTTTTGTAACTATATGTTACAAAGAGGTTAAACTGCACTTGCAAGAAAGTAGCAACAGAAGGAAAACTGCAACAGGAAGAAATAATTATTCCTATGAAATTAAAGAAGACTAAATGTATATAAATTACTTTTCGTGCCTAAAGAGCTAAACAGGCCCCTTAGGAAGATAATAAAAGCCTCTTGAACCTCAAAGGCTTCTTTCTGCTTTCTTATGCTGCTTCTCCTATAATACCTGTTTTGTTCAAATTAAAACTCGTGCTCTTGTTGCCCATATAGAAATGTTTTCAAGCACGTTGAAGACACAGCTCTTGGGACCACAAGTGGGCTAAAGCAATCTTAAGAGATATTTTTTCCAAAGTGAATTTGTAATTTCTTTAACCCCATCCTACAAACACAAATGATAACAAGAATTTTGATAAACATGTTTATCTTCAGAAGAGTGTAAGATGTGAATAAAATGTTTTTTGCTTTATTACTCAGAATTAATGGCCTTGTAGTGTAAATGCAACTGATAGAGAATATTTGTGCTGAAGCACATTAGTTTATTTAACAGGTATTATAAGAGTGCAATATTTAACTTACGTACAGTGGAAAATCTGTTTGAAGAATGATGAAATCTGTGAAATTAATCATAGCCAGACTGAACAAATGAGTCCAACAATAAATTGTACATCATTATAGTAGAGTAGTATAAATGGAGACTAACTGTTTAACTAATTGAATGCCAGCTGCTGTTTTTGCCGCAGGAGTTAGGAACAGACCACAGATTCCATTAATTTTTTTTTCCATAGTGATGTTAATAAAAAAATATATATTACACAATATGATAACGATTGAAAGGTGTCTTTTACTGTCTGAAGAGCCCATATGAAAATGAAGGATGAGATAGTTTTGACAGTCATGATCTCATAAAGAGGGAAATGAAAGTCTGAATGATACATCTGAAAAATTTTCAGCTCTGCAGGATTATGTCTGGAGGAAGAAAACAAAGTACCAAAGCAATGACAAACCTGGTGGTGACATGGCACTGGGAGTGCCTATAGCACTGTGACATAGCACTGTGGGATCATGCCTTTTGTCCAGATTGAGATGCTCTCTGGTACCAAATTTTTGGTAAAGGACACTGTGTATCATAAGTATTTCAATATTCAGATGTTTTGAAATGAAAAGTAAGGAAAAAACAACAGTAGAACTGAAAGCTGCTCTAAACTGCAGAGACTGTGATTTAGGGTGAATGAAAAAATATGCCATTTGTAAGATGATTCTCAGAAGCAGAATGTCAGCAAAAGTGAGGATTTATCTGGAAGTGGTAGGAAGGCTGAAGAACTGAAGAGATCATCCCACATTCCAGAAGTGTGCATAATTCCACCATGGTGCAATTTGACAGTACAAATATGCAGTGGTGAAATACTTTGGGTAAAGATAAAAGGAATAGAAACCAAAAGGAGAAATAATAACAACCATCTGTTACACTTCAGAAGGTCTAGAAAAGGGCGGGGGAAAAGAATTCCTTTTCTTTATACTGTGGGACACTGCACTCCTGAGGAATGTTTACAACTCATATATTTGCTGGTTAGAAAACCCAACAATCCTACATCACTGAAAAGGTCTGTAAACTATGCAGAAAACACATTTTGGAAGCAGTGCTTAATTCTTGTTAAGTAAAGGCCTACTGTGAGGGACTGGTGAAGAATCATTCTCTTTAGCAAAACACCACATGTTTTTTATATAGTCACTTTTCTGAATTCTATCCATTTTTTGAGTGGAATTTTTGATGATTTTTTTATGACCCAGCAGTCAGCTTAGGAGAGAAGTGTGGTATGAAGAGATAAACATTTATCAAGTATTTGTTCTTGCCAAGGCAGGGCTTAACTGAATTGTTCTTTGAAAGGTCCGAGTCACCTGAGCCTAAGGGACTTCGCAAACTGATAAAGTTCAATGCAAGTTTGAGCTTTGTTGTATCACTGTGGACATTTGTCTGCCCTGAAATGGCACACACAGGTCAGGGCACTGCACAGCTGGAAAGGTGAACTGTAAATAGAATGAAAGAGTGCTGCTTTTCCAAATATACACTTGAAAGTGCGATTTTGCTTGAGTTCTAAAAAATGCTGAAAGAGAGGCTTGAATTCTGTTTTTGCAAAATAGAGATTACTATGAGTTGCTTTATATTATTCTCAGAGTTCCAAAAGGTCTGAATGCAAGAGATAAAGTTTTCTCTGTCTGCTGCGTGACATCTCAAGTTGATTTATATGATGGCAAGTTGGCATTGGGTGAGAAGTGTTCACTGTCAGAAAGAAAAACACAGTTATTTCTAAGAGAGAGTTCGAGCACAAGTATATTCTTTTCTTGTTCGTATGTTTTTACAAACCCCCAAAATAATCTGGTCAAGTTTTTCATCCACATCAAGGTCTCCACTTCCTGTCCATAGCAATTTAGCCCCACAAGGTGTATGCTTCATTCCTGACCTGTATTAAAACCTTCTCTCTATGGGGCTTGTCAAAAATACAGAAAACTGCACATTTTGGTGAGGGCAGCAGCAGAATACTTTAGATAGTATTAGAATTTGTTCTTATGAATTTTTAAGTCCTGCTTAACAAAAATAAATAATCAAGCTATTTACAGAAGAATCCTGGTGAAGAATCTTCTTCATCCCCCTTCAGTGCTAACCGTACTGGAGCCCATGTTCAAGAATCTGCTGTGATGTGAACAAAGCTTCACAGGAAAAAACAGCTTCATAAAGAACCATGCTTGACTGGTGTGATTAATTCCTATATCATAATAAAATTCATAACCAAGATAAAAGTAACCTGGAACAGTAGTGAAAAAATTATCACTATGTAGGGAAAATTTGAAAGGACATTTTTTCCTTTTTTAGTTTAAGAAACCTGTGAGCAGTGCAACTGTTTCCAGGGTTTTCTGAAATACAAAATTATATGAGTAAAAGCCAAAGGACTTTCCTAAGCTAAATCAATACAATGTTGAAATTATAATTTCCCCAGTTAATTCATGTCTCTCAAAATCAAAGTATGTTCTTCTAAAAGGCAATGGATTAAAGGAGCACTGAATTCATAAAGATACTTGAAGCATCTTCAAGTTATTTATGTGGAAAGAAAGCTTTCAGTAGCAAAGTTTGACAGTAGCAAGAGCTACAATGAATAGTTTTCAGGAAAACAGTGGACATGAACTTTGCATGTCCAATATTGCACACAACACTCATAAGCTTTATGATAGGAAACACAGCAAAAGGGCGTTTGTTCCTACTACAATTTGTTTAAAATTCTCCCATAAATTACACTAAGCAGAAATATTGGCTTGGATCACAGATCCCTCTCAGGCACTGCCTTATCACAGATTCCTCAAAAGCACTAACCTACATGACCTTTGTGTGAGTCTCAGATGACTCCAATTATTCTGCTGTGAGCTCTGATTCTTTTACACAGCCTGACCTTAACTTAAAAAAATTGAAGAGGGAGGAGGTGTGGGGGAAATGAAAGCTGTATCACATGGCCTGACCACACTTTGTACCCTATGAGACAGGCTGTTGAAATCTTGGAGAGGTAGAGGGAGGGAATTTATCTCCCAAATCTGTAGATATCAAGAGGAATGGAGTTCCACCACACTGGGGTCAACTGTGCAAAAGCACCGTATTTTGACACAGCCAACTTAAAAAGTGATGGGAGAGCAGAGATAAATGAGAAACAGAAAGTAGGTTACGAAAGGAAGCAGAAATGTGGACCAGGTTATGCAAGAACAGAGGGGTCAAAGCTTGAAGAACCTTGAAAGTTATTGGTAAAATCCTGGACTTAAATCTCAATTTCAGAGAGAACCAATATGGTGGTGTGAACAAGGGGTCAGCATGGTAACAGAAGGGGCAGCAGCAGTGGGATGAAAGTGAGATAGGATGCTTTGATAAAATGTGTGTTGCTGATGCAAACCCTCAAATCAATGCCACTTCTATGCAGAAATTTGAAGCCAGGTCCAGGTCCTACCTAACCTTCTAGCAAAACTTCCACCCAGTTCACCCAGGTCACATTTTGGCTCCTGAATAAAGTTAGATACCAGAGTGCTGTGAACACACAACAGTACACACTTCAGTGTGAATCACTTCAAGGTTTAGTTTCAGGATTCTTTTATAAGGGTTTGTGTTTTTTCTACCTGTCAAAATGTCCCAAGTACAAAACTGCCCTCTGCTCTACATGACTTATTAATCTGTGGCCAAAAATAGCACAGGATAATGGACAATACTGAACTTAGTTAGCTGGAACTGGGAGGACAATAAATTTGCCCTCTCTGTATGAATTTCCACTAATTCAAAGGCTCTTGTCTAAAAACAGATAGAAAAATCAAAATACATTTATAAACAAGAATAATAATTCAATGGGTAATCAGAGTGCACTAGCTGAAATATTGCAATAAGTTCACCACTTATACCACTTATTCTTTCTTTTCTTTCAATTCTGACCTTACAGCTTTTATTTTTTTTGTTTTAATACTGCAAGTATAAACGAACTCCAAATTTGAAATTTAAAAAAATGTCGAAAAAAGGTAAAAAAAAAGTTTTGACTGTTTCAAAACCTTTTTCTATGGTTTTCTTTAAAAAGAAAAATCAATGGAACTTACTATTCTATAGATAGATAACTAAATCAGCATTTTCCCATGAAAGGTCTTGTGCAGAAAATATTTTCACTTGATCTTGACTTTTAGCCAAAACTCAGATCTTAAAATAAATGGCAGAATTTGGGATTGTCTTAGACCCACAATAGAAAACACCTTCTTCCACTGTCAAGCTTTATCCTCTTACAGAAGAGCCTGCCCATTTGTGTGAGTGGGACATAAATTGCACAGGCACAACCACCACATGCCGACAATTACCTTTTCCTACACCAGTGTAGGGTAATCTTGCTTTTGGGGAAGGTCTGATGAGTGATTTCCATGACTAAACTGCACAGAAGCTATGGCTGTCAGACATAATGCCAGGGCATGGCACTGTCTGGCCTCTGTTTGGCAAGTAGGCTCTGACCACCTTCGGATCATTCCCCAAAATGTTCAGGTTGGGCAATGCACCATTCTAGCTCACATAGCTAGGTTTCTTTCCTGTGACAGCCTTGATGAGGAGGGAAATGCCTTGGGCTCTGAGTGGTGGGAAGCACACTTGCCTGAGTAAATATGTGTAGACATCACTTATTCAAATCTCCTTTTTTGCTTTGTTGTTCCTTTTTTGCTTTATTTATCAACCCCTGCTCCAAATAAAGGATTCTGATTTCACTAATGTTTAACTTAAATATGACAACTTCAAAGGTAGGTTCAGCAGTATCTAATCTCTACTTTCACCCCATTTTATATCTTAAACTGAGCTTATTAGAGAGAGGGAATGTTTATACTGAAACGTCATATCATGGAAATAAAACAAACAGGGCCAGATTGTGGTTCAGAGTTCACAAATACTTCGGGGAAGGTAAAAAAGATAAAATGCCAGTTTTGCTTGACTAGCAAAAAGCCATTGTCAGCACTCCCTCCAAAGAAGGAAGAGGGGAAGGGTAGTGAGGAGAGTGCTCTGGGTGTGCATTCCACAAATCTTCCCTGGATATTTCTCTGCAGGTTGGCATGTCTTCACACTCTCTGTGATGGCTCTGTGTAAATAGTTCTGATGTGATATAAATAAATATTGTGAAACCAGGATCATCATCCTTCCACTCATGAAAAGACATTAAGAAATAAATAATTATTTTTGAGGAATAACTTATATATCTATAACTTATATGTCCCTTTTTTCCCCTTCTTTTTGTTATCTTATGACAGTAATACAATACTAAGCTGACTTGGTTAATGGGGTGACCATCTTACACTTCTTGCTAAAGAGTTTAAAATGCTTTTTCAAACATTGTGATCCAACTATAAAAGCAGAAAAAAAATTTAACTGTTGAAAGCTATATTCAGTGTGGGAGGCTAGGTGGATTCTTGCTCCAAAAAAAATTTTTTAAACTTCAAATTTTAAACTTTTAATCTCAGGATCTGTTATTAACCGAAGTGTTGTCAAAAAAGAGGTCCTTGAAGAAAATGGGTAACAATAGTTAGAAATAGTTGGTTTTTTGTTTTTTTGTTTTTGTGTTTTTTTTTTAAACTATAGATAGTAATAAATCAGCCAGAGCATGTGGTGCTTGCCTAAGAGTTATATAGGAAGCTAACTATGAAAGGAGTGAACTATATATTTTGGCATTCGGTCTTCTAAAATCTTGGTCTTGCTTATGAAGAGAAAATGATGCAATTTGGAAAAAAGACTTGATGCAGGACTTGAGTATATATAAATCTTAGCAAATCTGACAAGTGCATTTAGCAAATTGGTGGTAGTTATAATAAAGAATAGAAACAAAGAGCATATATATATGATTGTTGTCATAGAGAAGAAAACCAGTGAACATGCTTACGTATGATTTACTGGGTAGGACACAAGCCTTGTGTTTATGTAGGAAAATATTCTTAAAAACTGTAGATTTCTTTGAAGGAATTAGTCAACATTGGACAGGAAAATCCTGTTGATATGTTCTACTGGGTTTTCCAGAAACATTTTGAGGAAGTCCTCATCAGGGGCTTTTGAGGAAATAAAGTGACATGGCACAAAATGAAGTGTCCTAGCATGTTTAAATAGAAAGCTTGGAGGTAGAAAATAAAACAAAAGGTTAATTTGTTGGCTTTCTGATTGATGCACCAGTGGAAATCCCCAGAGATTGCTGCTGAACTCTGTGTTTTCAAATACATACAGGTCTGGTCAAGGGAGTCAACAATACGAGGTGACACAGCTTTATTAAACAGAACAGGAAATTCAGGGTAGTTTTGAAGGGTTCTTAAGGTTCTGGCTAATGACAAAATAACAGATAGAATTCCATGTGGGAACATGTAAACTGATGCACCTGGGGTTGACTCTGGAATTGACACTTGGAATTATAAAGAGAAGGATAGAAAGTACTTTGTAAGTCTGTGGGTTAGACATATCTTGAAGATGGCATGGTCTTATCTCCTGCATCTCAAGAAGGGTAGACCAGAGCTAGAAAAGGTTGATAGGATGCTCAGAGTTATGAGTTTTAAGATGAAGATTGACTACATAAACTTGGTATACTGAGTAGGAAAAGATTTGCCTGAGGAACGAGGGAACAGAAATCTATAAATTGTAAGTAGCATGAGGGAGGTAGCACAAATAGGGGCATGGAATAGCAGGTTTGACAAACAAAAGCAGGGTTTTTTCACAGAAAGCATAGTTATATTGTTGATGGCATTACCACAAGCATCTGAGGATGCCAGAAGTTTTCATGGCTTTGAAAGGAATTAGATAAATCCACAGAAGAAGAATCCATTAAAGGATGTAGAACACAAAGATGCCATTTTTGGCTCAGAAAATATTGCAGCTCATAGAGTGCTCAAAGCCAGGGGGACATTACTACATGCTTGTCCTTATTCCCATGCTTCCCCAGCCCCTCTTGGCCACTGCTAGAGGCAGGATGTGGAACCAAATGGTTCTTTGCAGGGACCTACAGTCATTGTTATGTGTCTGTGCCTGCTTTCTCTCTGCCACAGCTTGGAAACTCACGTTTGCTTCTACTGAGGTGTCTGGAGCAGTTGCAAGTGTTGGGGACAGAGGGAGGATCTACATTCCCAGCAGCATTCTTTCCCTTGTTTTTCCCACTCTAGTAGCAGCCTTAAGGGCTGACTTCTCATCAGACCACCTCCAGTAGGTAGAGCCCAACTCTAAATACTGATATTTGAGGTGGTAAATTTCCATTTTACCTGTATTACAAGAAGCTCTGCATGAGCTTGTCCTGTGCTTGGGACCTTTCAGATCCAGTAGACCTGACCAGTAGAGTCATTCTCACCTGCTGAGAGATTTTAGCACTCAGCATGAAACCCTATGGAAAGACATTCAGGAGTTTCCAGTTAAACATATAAGTCACTCCAGGATCTACTGGAACTTGGCCTGGTTTTACTCAACCAAGCAAAGTCAGGCCAAGCCAAGCAAATAAACACTAATTTTCAAAATATATCCTGAGTCTTCAGGTGCAGACTTGAACTCTAGACAAATAGGAAGTAGCTCCTGTTGAAATTTTGTGAATTTTGGGGTAATAATATAAACCAGCATTTTTTGGGGGACTAAAATTGCTTGCAGATATGAATCACCTGCAGTTAAATTCAGATGAATAAAGAGTAAACCAAATATTATATTAAAAAATAATAATTTAATTCCTGAATTTTCTGAAGCAAAAAAGGTTTAATTTTAGAAATGCTAGAATGTTTACTTTTGACATTTGCAAAATAAACTTCTTTTTAGTAGTTAGTAATGGCTCACTGAAAAAGAAAGGTTTTAAAATGAAAACAAAAGTCATTACAGATTAACTAGATTCTAAAAAAAAATCCTTATTTTTCTAAAAACCTTAAAATATCTGTTTTGATTCAAAC
This sequence comes from Pardalotus punctatus, assembly GCA_013400915.1. NCBI lineage: Eukaryota > Metazoa > Chordata > Aves > Passeriformes > Pardalotidae > Pardalotus > Pardalotus punctatus. The sequence goes on along the minus strand of VZTX01020049.1, from coordinate 225,519 downwards.
TCAACAGATTATATTTTGTTTTTCTTTTTCTTTAGTGACTGAACCAAAATATCCCTACTTGTTTTTCTAGCTCTTATTTGGGTTATATTATGAAAGTTTTACAAAGTGATTCACACTAAATTGAATGCATTCATAATAAATTATAGCTGCATTTTCCAACAAGAGTAAATACTATTTTTTATCTTTGCAAATAATGGTTACTGCCCCATGAATATCAATGAGGAAGGATAGAAAGAAGTTCAAAAATTTAAATTTGCACAGTTATTGAAGCTTCTTGTTTTAAGTGCTTAATGCCGATTAATGCAGATGCCACATTTTTCCTTTCTTCTTCATGATCATTTTGACTTCCTCAGCTTAAGGAAAACATTCAGAAGAAATCAGTTTCCCTTTTCTCCCCCCTCTCTTCTCTTTTCTTCTTTTTTAACTGGCTATGGCTTCCCTAATTCTTCTCTTTCTTTGAATCCTTCAGTGCTGATAAATTCTTTTAAACTTAAATTTGTTTAATGACTTCACGGAAAATTTGCTTTGTTGATTCCTTTTAAAAAAGGGAGTTTATTTTAACAGAAGAATAACTGACTTTTTGTGTAATCATTCACTTCAGTGGGCGCTTGCCAAAAGGCCCACACAAATGAAATCCTGTCTCTAATCTCACTTGGCCATGCAGAGGAGTGAGCTCCCCACATGCTTATTTGCAAGTTGATTTGAGGGAGAGCTGTGAGTGAAGAAATCTTCCCAGTGAGACTCTAGATCCCCACTAGCCAGAGCTGCTATTGCTTTTCTCCTAGCTAGATACCTGTCAGGACATGAGGTGGCATAAGCCTGGAGAATATGTTAGTCCCCACAGACATTACTAGCAAGGGCTGTCTCTCCCCGAAGCGGTGCATGGTATTTCTGGCTGAGCCCTTTTCCCACCTTCCCTTGGAGCAGCAGATGTCTGGCACTGCTACTGGATATCGCACTGCTTTATTGTTGGTATGTCACTAACGAGAGCTGGTTTTGTCTCACAGAAACCCCCTTGGCAAGTACGAAACATAGGCCAAAACCCATGGTTTCACACCAAGACTGAATGGTATGGCCTCATTGCACCTGTTCTCTTCCCACTCAAAACAGGGTGGCTTCACTCCTACCATCCTGTCTTCAGTTCCTTACCCCTCGAACGATGTCCAGACCAGGAGACTGTTCTGCACTGTCTCTATGCCAGTGCTTCATCCCATAGCCTGTTCCTCTACATTCACAGATGTGCTCACTGTCATGAGAGCTACAGAGAGGGCTGGTCCTGGGACCTCTGCTCTGCCATGCATGGGCATGTAGCAGAATGCATCTTCCTTTTGTAAAAGCTGGAGGTATTTTCACAGATGAACAATACCTGAAACCATCGCTGTTACTAATCACCATTATTGCGTCATCCAAGAGCTACGTCTCAAAGGAAACCAGACATGATCTATATCTGTCCTAAGCAATGTAGTTTAAAGGCCCTGATCCTATGCTGCCTTCTGTGATGTGTGTAGTATATACTTGCATTAGGTCTTTACCCAGATTTACCTTCAGATTTTATCAACTTTTGTCGGGGTGCTGAGAGTCTCTTTAAAGGCAGGACAGCTTCTAGAGAGAGATTTGCAGAGGATGGGCTCACGTAAAGCTCCTGAACCACCATTAGAGTGTACACCAGAAAGCTCACTCTTTTACACTCATTTGTAACTGTTCCAAGATATGTATTGTCAAATTTTATCTTCATCTACTTTAATACTTGCTCTCTATAGTCTGTGCATTTTTACTTGCTTCTGTGTTGGTCATTGAGATTTCCCTTTCAGCCCCTATAAAAGTCCAGAATTTTCACTTCTCTTTTCTTCTTTTCAATGGTGAAGGTTGTCTTCAACCAAACGCACACACTTTTTAGTTTGTGATGATTTCCAGATTCCATTTTTAAAAAAGCATGGCCTCTTGTTGATGTGGGAAAATATTGCAGGTTTTATTCCCGAATGGTTTTTACCCAGTCTTATCTATGGTATATCTATATCTGGTTGGTATCGCTGATATGACTGAACGAGGAGGAGCCATTCATGTGAAATGTCTGTGCAATCAAGACTTTACCTACCATCAGTGAGAGACATTAAAGTCTGCAATATGAAAGACATTTTCCTTTCACAACACATTTCCAAACCCAAAGTGGCAGATAGTAATATTCTGTTGCTGGGCTGTGTTAGTTTCTGGTGTAATCTCCTAAAATGTTGTAGAATTATGCCAAGAAGGAATTTAGGCCCCCAGCTTGAAATTTCAGTTTTGTTTCACAGCACTACAAATTACAGTTGTCTGGCATAAGCATCAGTGGAAATACTAATTTCTTAAAACTAAATGTATGTCGTTGGGTACAAGGAGGTCGCAGCTCTGCTTGCTTTTTTCTGATTGTTTACCTTAAACACCCAAGCAGGAATAGCAGACCATGCCATAAACATGGAAATACTTTAATGACCACAATGAATGATTTCATGCAGATTATCTGAAAGATACGCTCACATTTTGCATTTTAAACACTGCCATATTGTCTGAAAATTCTGGGACACATCCATGAACAACTGCAGAGGGCCCCTGTCAGAAGCACAGGAAAGTAATGGCAATTTGGAATAACAGACTCCAGTTTTCAGTTTGTGTAGGATGATTTTGGTGCATTATGGGTTATTATGTTACTATGAATAGTACAGTTAAGCTTAGAGGCTTCAATGACTTTGGAAACTCATTAAACAAGGCATATTAGAAGCACAGAATGAGAAACAATATTTCCTGAAAATGTTACTTATAATCTGCAAGACAAGAGTGAAAGAGAAGTACAGTAAAATAAGCCTGTGAAGAGCATGGTGAAGATCAGTGAGTCAAGAATATAAACTGAGTTTTCAAACTCTTAACTGATCCTTTTCTTTATTCAAATCCCACTGCCACATTCATGAGATTAAATCTAAGCATTGGGAACTGAAAGCTAATTTTTCTGTAATCATAGCTATCAATAACATGTAATGGCTGTAATAGCAAATACATTAGTTCAACTTTGGAACTTTCTGTATAAAAATTGATGAATTTTGTCACTTCTAATCCTACCATAAATATTTCTTGTGCATTATGCACAATGTTGCTGCCAGCTACATGGAGAGCACAGGCAAACTTATGCATGGAAAACTGAAGGAATTTCCACAACTGTTCCAATGGGGCTGGCATTGTCATTTTTGTCTGGGTCTAGTGGCATCCTGAGAGATTCAGCCAGAACCCAAATAATTGAAAACATTCCCAGTACATCTGAAAAAACGTAGACACGCTCTCGTCTTGCTAAAGTATCATTCCCCTGCAAAGAGTAGCACAGTAAAAGCAGTGTCACATTACTTTAACAGAAGCATTTAACGTTTTTACTGACAGAATCTAAAGCATGTGGTTATGGAGTGTGAAATCCTCATTAAAATTCCTCAAGGAAAATCAGTTGAATAAATATCCAGTAATTGTCGCAGTGCCCTCATTGCTGTAGTTTTACAATAGAATAATTCTCTCCATTGATCAGCTTTATTCTCATATCATATAGAGAGCTCAAATTCTTGTTCAGGAATTTATTACCCGCCAGGGACAATTCTGATTTCTAACTCTAAAGCTGTAGAAATAGGCTGCAATAACTGTGGTCATATCAGTGAATTCATGGAGCTTCCCTGTGCTACTCCTCTGGAAGAGCGGCTGCTGCCTCTCCCTGTACACCCTTCCCACTTTCCCCTTTGCATGGTGCATACAGAGGATATGGATAAGGCAAATGAGGTTCTGAAATAGGGTGATGAATCAGAATTGGAAAATATCACCAATTTTACTCATCTTGCTCAAGTCCTCTGAGTTTCTGCCTTTGCTTGTCTCTTGTTGAGAGGATTTCCGTAGACCACAGTGCCCTATTGGACCATGCAGCCTGGAAGTGAAGGGATAGGTTAGTGAAATAACACACAATGGGTGTGCCCTCATAAATGACCCTGGGATAGCTGAAGATTTTAGGGAAAACTTCAGTATCTTGAAGTAAGTCCTAGAGTTTCATCAAAAGTGAAAAGGAATGGCCAAACCCTGCTCCTGGATGAAGGGTATCGGAGAAATTTGATGTATGTGTGTGTCCAGTATTAACTCTTCCAGCTATCAAATTTAATAAGCAATAGTACATCTTCACCTTGGTCCTGTCCTGTCCTATTTTAAAGTGCTTGGCAGTTCAAAAGGACCAGAGGAGAGGGGAGAGGTACTGAATGTATCTTAAAAGAGCTGCTGGCATCCCTGGTGGCAAATTATTCTTATTTTAGTTAAACTGGAAAATATTTAAATCCTTCGTATCTCCAAACTGTTATGAAAATGTCTCTGCATGTAGCAAAGTTAAGAGTTTTTATCTATATGACTATAATAACACATGACGCTCTCAAGAGAAAAAAATCACAAAAACCTAATTTTAAAATGTTTTTGCTGCCAAAATTCCTAACTCTTTGAACAAGGAAACATTATTAAAAAATCTGATACTCTATGAAAAATGAGTGTTTTAAAATTGGAGGCCAAACCTCATTGTTAGAGTATGAAATAGAGAGATTCTTGTCTGAAGATGCAAACCTGCACTGAACTTTAACTGTTGAGTACCGAGATTCTGCCTTTAGTCTGGGCTGGACTACTCCAGAAAGTTCAATAGTGGATATACTGGGATCTGGAGATCCAAAAAATCGACTGTATCATTGTTGTGAATTCATACAGAAACTGATGTTATGCACATGTGTAAAGAGGTAAGTGTTCAATATAAAGCTGGTATATTTCTCTACACATTTTAACCAGAAGGTGGCATTGTGTCATGTCTTTTGTAAGTAAACGGTCTTTGTTTTATTTTTATTTTTCCTTTATAAGATTTGGACTTCAGAAACAACACTAACTCGTGGGGTTTGGGTTTTTTTGTTTGTTTTTTGTTGTTGTTGTTTTGGGGGGATTTATTTATTTTTACAGATGCGATGAATTGTCACTCATGCATGTTTCATCCTCACTGAAAATGTGTTCTTTGCTGACAGTCTGATACTCATGTTATTGTTTTACTCTCCAGATACATTCCTGGTCAAAACAAATTGAAGAACTTTATCTAGAATACTGTTTGTATATACTCTGTTGTGAAATGTTATTTCAGTTCATAGCAATGTTTGAAACAATTTATAGTGAAGCAAATAGAAATTATGTTGCATTAATTCACAGCCAGGACAATTGCATACCACTGAAGTACAAATCTCTTTTATATGGTGACTCCATGAATCCATTCTCCTAGAACAGATAGTGTATCTAACAGATACAGTGTCTGTGCAGAAGTCAGAAAGCAAAACAGGCATTGAAATGGTCTGAATGAGTGGGAGAGATTTACATTTTACAAACTGCTTAATCAGAGTCCTCAGAGGTTTGAGAGGTATCTGAGTCATGAAGGAAGGTCAGCTGTTTTAAAACATGAGTTTGAGTGTCTGTATGATTTTTGAGAGATACAGGATTGGCAGATACTGTCAATCAGATATTATGCTCCCTGTAGCGCATGGACTCATAAAAATTGCGGGAAAAGATTTCTGAAGGAGATGACAGCCTCAAAAATTCAATCAGTCTCTTCAGCCACCCATCATGTGCAATGGCTACTCCTCTGACTCTGTGACAATTTTGGTTGTGTCCTGTGCAGTATGAGCAATGGTCCATTAGAAACCACACAGCAGCCAATTACAAGAGGTTGACAGTTGCCTCAACTGGTCCAGCATCCTCCATGCTGAAGAGCTATTTTATCCACATTCTTAATCAGCCTTTTAAATCAATTTTGTATGGGAGTTGAAAATACTGGGCCAACAAACACATTCTGCTGAGCTGCAGGCCCACCCCATACAGGGAGAAAGCATGTGTCTCAAAGTACTGATTTTCAATGGCAACTTCTCTGGTACTTTGTTGGAATATTTTCATATCAAAATGGAAATAGAGCTGTATCTGAAAGTGAAAGGTATTTAACTTTTTGATGGTCCCATCACCAGGATCTCTGCTTTTCACATAGGGGAAGGCATATGACTCTGCAGCTTAATTCCTTATGTACATATGGGTCAGGGGCAGTACATAATGACATTCATACAAACCTTTCAAATCCAGCCAAAAACAAGAAAGTGTAGGTATCAAAATCAGAAATGCTATTGCCCTAACCTTGCAAAGACTCTGTGGACAATAAGACTGATTAAAATTTCAGAATTTCGGAAATGGCAGCTTGAGTCACCACAAGGGACTCATAAATGCTTTTAGAAACAGCCATTATAATCATCTCCTTAACCATTGATCAGCAAATCACGTTGACTGTTTGACATAGAAATATCCCTGCAGCAGCAAGTAACAAAGATTGTATCACACAATCAACAGGTTTGATGTTTTCCTGTGCTGTAGATGGTTGCAAACTATATTTATCTTTGTGGTGGTTTTACTAGGCCCAGTTTTTGCTAGTGGGTAGGGAGGGGCACAAAGATGGCTCCTGTGTGTCCTGTGTGAAGGTTCTGGACGTTTTTCACCCTGTCCAGCAGAGCCACTCTCTGATGGCTCTGAAGATGATGGACATGCTGCTGGCCAAACCTGGGCCAAGTAGAGATGTTAGTTACGCCTCTGTGAAAACATATTTAAGAAGAAATCAAAACAATGGGTGCACGCACTTCTTTGTAGCCAGAGGAGGAAGAGGAGGAGGTGAAAATATGTGAGGGAAAACAACATGGAGACACCAAGGTCAGTGGAGAAGGTGGGGCAGGAGGTGCTCCAGGCGCCGGAGCTGGAAACCCTCTGCTGGCCGTGGTGAAGACCATGGGGGGGCAGGTGGTCCCCCTGCAGCCCATGGAGTCCAGGGGGGTGCAGAGATCCACCCACAGCCCGTGGGGAGGTGCCCACGCCAGAGGAGCAGGTGGATGCCTGGAGGAAGCTGTGATCCAGTGGGAGTCCCAGCAGAGACTGAGAGTTGCAAAGGCTGTGGACGAGAGAGAAAGGCCTTGGCCCCGGGATGGAAACAGCCTGGCCTCGGCTCGGGAGCCTGCACCCCATGGACAAGCACTCGTGTTTGCAGCAGATTTCGGCCGGGCTGCTGCTCGTGAGATTGGACCCACGCCAAAGAAGTTCTCAGAGGACTGTCTCTCGTGGGAGGGACCCCATGGCTGAGTAGAGGACTCTTCTCCCTGGTGGACTGACCCTGACCAAAGGGAAACCCCCATACCCTGCCCCACCCCGGAGCTGTTGGTTGTGTGAAAGAGGGAGGGGGGTGAGCTGAGAAATGGTGTCTTAAGAGGAAGAGGGGTGAGCAGAGAAACAGTGTTTGTAGCAGAAGAATTGTGGTGATGGACTGACTAAGGAAAAACCCCATACCCTGCCCCCCACCCGGAGCTGCTGGTTGTTTGAAGGAGGGAGGGGGTGAGCTGAGGAACAGTGTCTTAAGAGGGAAGGGGGGTGAGTGAAGAAATGGTGTCTTAAGAGCTTATTTTTACCTCTCATTTATCCTCCGACTCTGTTAGGTTAGTAAATCACTTTGCAACTTAAGTTTTGGACCTGTTTGCTCATGTTCTCATGCGTCCCCTCCCCATCACTGCCTCATCTCAACTCATGAGTCCGGTGTGTTTGTGTTAGTTTGATTCCTCTCCTCTGCATAGCTGTGGCATGAGAGAGCATAGAGAGCAGATGTCGTAGGTCCCTGGCATTTGGCCAAGGTCAAACCTCGACAATCCTCTACAATGCACAATGCAAACCAAGCTATTACACTAATACAGTTAAGACACCCACTGATACTATACTGCATCAGCTCAAAAACGCTGGCATGGTCTGTACTTATTATTTTGAGGAACAACTATAGATATTGCCAAATCCTAGATTCTGTGGATTGCATGCTTTCATTGTATCAGTACTGAACTAAACCTTCTATCTGTATTCTGGAGGGCACTGCAAGCACACAGCTAAGACCTTTCCATTTCTAATTATATATGATGGAAAAGGTCATGAGACAGATGAGGAACCATATTCAATCAATACCAGACAGATATTTTCCCCCCACTGATTTTGGAAAGTATTTTTATGGTTAGTAACACTATAGGATACATAGAGAAAGAACAGTAAACTGGTGTGCCTGTAAACATATTTATTTGTCATTTTGCTTCACTGAGCATAGAAGTCATCTGGCCAATCTTAATTTTTTTCTAAGGGACCATCACAAAAAGACCCGTAATACAAAGGAAAAACCAATCTGCAAATGCTCCCTTGAAATGTGGCCTTTCCTGCCTAGTTACGGAATGAAATCGATACACAGCAGCAGATTTGTTGACCTGCACATGAGATTGAAACTATAATATGAAAAAAGTGAAATTCTTTCCTGATGATAGGTTTTTCTCTATTTAGATACCAGTAGTGGGAACAATATAATGACTGTAAGGCTCTGCAGACCCCTGTATAATGTTAGAGAATGTCATGTTGAAAAAGGGCATATGTTCTCTACATCACTGCTTCTTAATCTTCTCAGATTTTCACAAAGAAATCATATTAATCAAATCTGCTTTCAGCTCTATGAAAAGTGTAGTTTGAACGGTTCACAGCTTAGGAAGGAATTGAATGTAGAAGGAAACCTTGGATAGAAATAAGCCCAAAACTTAAAATAACTTGCTGTTGTCAGTATCTTACTTTATAATTCTGAATAGATGTGACAATTTTGCACCAGAAAGCTCTGAACCTGCCCCATACTGTGGCTGTGGTGTGGTCCATGAAGGCAATACAGGAACAGGGGAATTGCTAGATGAAATCAGACTGGTGAGCCATCTGCTACTGGCTTGAAAAGAAAAGAAAGCCAAACCCAACAAAATATCCTACCCAGAAATACATCAGCAAGGGGCAGAGTTCTGCCTGGCACTGAAAAGACACACTGCTCTCCTACCTCATTTGAAAATCTGCTTGGGAGTTTGAGGAAGGTTGGGCTGCATATGTATGAGGTGGAAGTTTTATTCTAGTCCAGCTCCTTTTCCATTGTCCCAGTGGGAACAAAGTGAGGGGGCAGAGAGGGAAAGAGAAGAGGACATCCCTTTGGTTCCATGCAGCAGGGGATGGGTCAGGAGGGAAAGCAGTTGGCCCTCTGAAATGACCAGGAGAAGCCAGTGTACTCCTCCATATATGGGGGCTGTCTAGGATTCTTCATGCTTTCATAAAACAGGATAATCTTCCAGTCTCCCTCTGATATTGTGCCGCCTTCTAATTTTGGGTTGCTTTGGAGGCAGCCTTAAACCCGCGGAAATACATTGTTTTATTAAATACACCAGATGAACCCCACAACACTTGTTTGTGGTTTCCTCATTGCTATTAGTGTTTAGTGTTTAAAAAAGAAAAGTGCAGCTTTTCTGTTTGTCACCTTTCTGGCTACAGAGAGAGACTTGATCCCTGTGCCCCAAAACTGATGTTCTGATGATCCAGTCTTGCTCTCATAGAAACGGGGATCCTTGCTCCTGGCTTTGGATATGAAGAACAGGGAGGGCATGAGGGTGCACTCCTTTCCTCTCTGCTGAATGTGGATATCAGACTTCTAGTTAGATGATCATCATATCACAAAATAAACTGTGATAGAAAGGACAGAATGTTGGTTCTGGCAATAGGATCTGAAGAGCACTTCTCTGTCACTTAAAACAAAAGCAACAGGATTTTTGAAGGCAAAATACACCTAATTCTAGAAAAAAAATCCACAAATAAAAAAGAGGCAGCAATCTAATGAGAATTGTATTTTAAACTGGTGCCAGAAAAACAGGATATTCCTGAGGTCTTTCTGAACATGTCTACTTCTGTCTGGACTCTGGAGAAAATCTACTAATAGCAAAGGCATGACATTAGATTACAACCACAAAATTGTAGTCTTAAGACTGTAAAGAAAACGGGTTAAGTCTATACAATTTCTTATTTGTATTATAATCCCTGCCATAAGAATAGCCTTTCCTGGAATTATTGAAAAGGAAATTCTCTCTTGCTTGTAAATGTAATTTTATTATTCCTCTCACTATATTTGTAAAGATTGCTGAGTATGTTTAGCTTACCACTTTTCAGAATGATGTCCAAATCTGAGGGTGGTTACTATAAAGGGAATCTAGCATGGGCTAATGATTATTATGCTGTGGTATTTGAAATCAGAAGTGTTTAATTATGTACAACACATGTTAAAGTCAAATTTCTAAGGAAAAATGAGAAATGAGATTTGCAATCTTTGGGGCTTGCAGATGCTTAGGATCACGCTGTAAGACCTCTGCCTGTTCTGACTGCTGTTGGTATTGACCACTTGTGTATCCCATGGAGTTCCTTGCTCATGACAGGAAGACAATCTTCAGATTTGTAGGTCTTCTGCTGGGAGGAATAGAATGGATATCAGTAAAACAGGGGAATACACCCATACTCAAAAAGCTAATTCTAAAACAATGGGATCTCATAGAAGAACTGTAGGTGGAGAAGTGACTGAGAGCAGCCCTGCAGAGAAAGACTTGGGGATGTTGGTTGATGAAAAACTCACCATGAGGCAGCAGTGTGCACTCACAGCCCAGACAGCCAAAGGAATCCTGGGCTGCATCCAAAGGACTGTGGCAGCAGATTGAGGGAGGGGGTTCTGTCCCTCTCTTCTGCTCTTGTGAGAGAGACCCCATCTGGAACACCATGCACAGTTCTGGTGCCCCAAGGTATGAAGGACATGGAGCTGTTGGAGCAAGCCCAGAGGATGAAGTTTCTGAAGGGACTGGAGCACCTCCCCTTCAAGGACAGGCTGAGAAAGTTGGGGCTGCTCAGCCTGGAGAAGAGAAGGTTGAGTGGAGACCTCATGGCAACTTTCCAGTGTCTGAAGGGGCACTGCAGGGAAGCTGGAGACAGGCCCTTTATCAGGAACGGTAG
>VZTX01020049.1:160378-214118 GCA_013400915.1 Pardalotus punctatus | reverse complement strand
GCAGAAAACTGCCGGCACAGCCAGGAGGATGTGCCCTCCAGGAACGTCCCCTTCCCAGACGAAAGCTCACTCACCAACAAGAAGAAAACAGTGCAGATCTGAAAAACCTTTCTGCTGCTGTACGGAGGAGCCCGCAGTTCCCCCCCTGCTGCTTCCCACGTAGGTGGTCAAGTGCCTTCTCTGATACCCACATCTGCTCTCCCCTCCCCAAGCCCAGCTAGCTCTTTGTCTCTTACAAAAGAAGTTAATAGTCCTTAAGTATCCAGCCATTAGTAACCTAGTGCCCGGGATGGGGAAAAATTCCACACCCCTCAACCTCCAACAGGGAGGTTGGAAATTTATGATCTCTGAGGTCCCTTCCAACCCAAACCATTCTATGATTCTATAAGTTATTTTTTTCGTTCAGTAAATCCCAATTTTTATGATGGTGAGAGGCAAATTACTTGTAGTTAAGGCAAAATGTGTACAACACACAGTTTATAGCTGTGAGTTGTCTCATGACTGTGGAGCAGGAGAGGCTGTGGGCCTCAGAAGTGTACAGCACTGTTTGCTTTGAAACAATCACTCAGACATAAATGACTCACTGTGAGGTGCTGGAAGTCATGCTGGCTGGCGTAGCATTCAGCAGTCTAATAGCCTCAAGCTCAGTGCAGGGAAAAAAAGACAAATTTTTCACAGGATTCATAAAAAAGTAAAGAGAGGAACATGCTGCTTAGATTGCCTTTTTGATGCTATTGGAAATCAGCCTATCTAGAAATTGCAGTAGACAATGTGAGGTGAGCTATGATGTTTTAAAACGACTGATGGAAGGAGATGATGAAGCTTGCTCACATAGAATCAAGTTTGCTGGCATATTAAAATCACTGGCTGAAAGTATAGAAAAACTTACTTGATTTGGGAGAAAATATACTGGTTTAGAATTATTTACATTATTTTTATGTTACAATCACTGACTGGATGGCCAGCTGATAAGTGAAGCAGATAAGCAGTAGAGGCAACTTAGCAGAAAACTGTCATTCCATTTTACATGGCTCTTCAATTTGCTTTTTTGCCAGAGAAGTGGTTGAGAGCTGAGGCTGATTCTTCTTGGACTTGTACTGAGTGCAACACTGCTGGCAGCAGTGGAGGGAAGCTGAACTCATCCAGGTACCATGTCTTTCCAAGCACTTTGTGATGGTGGTGGTGAAGAGCAAAAGGTTTGGGATGTTCTTATTCCAGGTATACTGTGTGCAGTGTAGTGTGTGTAGATATAGATTCACCAGTGAAATTGACAGTTTCCCCAGGTAAAGTATAATCATAACAGATTGTTATCTCTCTGCATGCTTCCATTTGGACTCACTTGAGCTCTTTCTATAGCAGAGATAACTTGTTAAAGAGATAAAACTATGTGTTCATATCTTTCTTGGTGCAGCCCTTGACTCTTCATTGCTCAGCAAGCGATACCAGTCACTTGGCCGTTTTATCTGTCACACAGGGACAGCAGAGGGAATTGGCTAGTGTGACTATGCTTCAGAAGATTTTGAACTCTCTTAGGTAGAGAAGTGAGACAGAAGTAAATTCAGAGGAGGAGGACATAACATGGGTGGACCCTTCTTTGGGTGGGAGTGCTTTGTAAGTCTCCATCTGAGCTGCGATTTTTGGGAAGTCTGATCCTTATGGTAAGATGGACTAAAAAGTGGATGCTCATGAAGCATAGAGGCTGGCCCTCCACCCCTGACATTTTCAGACACAAAATTAGCAAATTTAAACCAGTATATATTCTTGTGTAATTCAGAATGAAGATATGAAATCGTTTTATAGATAGCCAAACACAGTATATTCAACAAGGGAATCAGATACAGCTCTGTTCATGACTGCTAACTTTGTCTCAAGAAGGCTTTCCTCCCAGGCAACTCTGCAGAAAGTACATAGTAGGCAGACGCTGCTTTGTACCTGTTGTCTTTCTTCTGCTTTTTCTCTAAGGAATTGGTATTAATCAGATGCAGGATACTGTGCTGACAGTCTTTGCTCTGACTCAGTGGCATTCTGATGTTATATTTTTATGCATCTCAGTTTCCATACCAACTGAGGTTGCATACTCTTGGGAAATGCTTGCTGCAGATATGGCTTTCTAGCAACTGAAACCTGAGACTGTCATACATAAACTTTAGAGATCTCCCATTTTATAAATCTCTGTCTCTCTCCTTATGCAAGTCTACTTTCCCACCTTCCTTTTTATTCCTGCCATTGCATCCTCTAAAATGCCAGGTGTCCTGCTCCTTTTCCAGATACGTTCCTGAATGTTAATGTTTTTTTGCCTCTCTGTTTCCATCTCAATAGAGAATTAATTTGTGTCACTTAATTCCAGCAGGGCATCTACCTTGGTGAATAGTATATTAGATTGTTGCCATGGTGTTCTTCACCAGAACCAGGACTAGTTTTGGTTCCTTTGTGACCCACTAAACACAGTACAGTTAGGACAAGTTTTTTTCTGTATTCTGAGCAGCATATTACCTTAACCTAAATGCTACAACTTAGTATGTTTTGAATGGCTGGTTACATTTCCTCTTTGTCACAGGTGACCAGGTTTTTAAAAGGAGAAGAAAAAGAATTGTATGCATACTAAAATTATTGAACTGTGAAAAGAACAGCTGATATAATCCCTGCCTGTCTGTCACAGAATGGTTGAGTGTCTAGAAACACTGGAGCATAGAGAACATAGAGAAAACTCTTATATAATTAATGGAAGTCAAAAATAGAAAGAAGTTGTGCAGTTTAGATGAGGTGTTTGTAACGAGCATCAGGATGGAACTAGGGCTGACTGGAAAATACCAACACCTAGGTAAAAGGGAGAACCCAGAAATTTTCACCTTAAGCATAATAATTGTCTAAAAGTCAAAACTCAAACATGCAGTTAGGGACTTGCTACAACTTCTATTTGGTTTTCTTTTTGGTCTGTCATTCTCTATTGCTCAGTTTATTTGTTCTATGATATGCCATCCCTTACTGATCTATTGTGCTGTCCATCATGAAAATCAGGCTTATGAGGACCTTTGAGGGAAAATGATGAAAACCCTTAAGTTTTTGTTGAGAACTAGATACCAAAAAGTAATTTCTTTGAAAAACCATAGGGAAAGAAATTTATATGTAAACCCTAATTGAGACCAGTTTTCTACATTCTAATGGACATTGTGATTTTTATTTTCTTCAGATGTGCCATGTTGTGATAAAGGAAATAGCTGGAGGAAGTATATATAAGGGGCAAGAAAAATGTTTTGGTTATGATGCCATCTGTCCAATGCTTGCTGACTGCTGAGGCAGTGGAAATTGAAATTATTATAATAGTTTCTGTAATCTTTTTAAATCTTAAATTAAATTAGCATCAGGATTGGCACTTCTAGACTGAGTTGATGGCTGTGATTATGGGTCCTTCTTGCCTTCTCTAGTTTCATTTATTGTTAGTTGCTATTATATGTTCATTAAAAAGTAATTTGATAAATCGTGGGATTTCCTGCCCGTAAAACAATTATCAGAATGAAGAGTGATGGCAGTGGCTGGGGAATATGCTGAAATTTGGTAACCCTCTGTGAAGGCAAAGCAGGGCACAAAAATCTTACTATGTAATAAAAAACTGTATAGCATAATAATACCTTCTTCTACTCTCCATATGTAAGTGAAGCAGGATTTGAGGTATCTTCTGGGTTTTAACTCGGTCACTGCCATGGATGAACATGTGACGGCCACTTTTGTCAATATTTTTGTGAACCAGTGCCGATTATTCCATAGAAGGACAAGGGGGCAAGATCATGACAGTGTGGACAGGAATTCACAATTCTCTTACATAGGTGAGTTCTGAGGGCTGTACTGAAATAATTTTGAGAAATCACTGACTGATTGATTTAAAAATTACAGAGGCCTGCAGGTATCCAAATATAAACTCTGAACTTCATTATGGCATGGACTTATATGAAGCCATTCAGGACCAGGTGATTTTTAGTGGCCTTTCTATACTGTTTCAATACCTCTATTCAACTTGCTTAAAAGGTCTCCAATCTCACATTGAGAGTGAGGAATGGTGGAGGAAGCAATGAAAGTTTGGTGAGGGGGAATGGGGGAGCCTGAGAGAAAAAGAGAGAGTTTGTTCAGACAGGCAAAGAGCATATGAGCAATAACTGGGACTGTGTTTATACTGTCATGTTAGCTTAGGATTCAAGGTCACACTCAATGGTTTCCTCATTGCTTGCACATTAACGTTCACCCTGGCCTTTACTGGCTGTCAGGCAGACCTTGGATCTGACCATGAACACAGCTGCATACACACTGCAACAGTCTACATGATTTTGAGGTCTAAGGAAGAGTCAAAATTTATGCGGAGAGAGCTGAAAGAGGCAGGCTGATGGGGGATGAAGTGAGATAAATGATGGGGTGCTGAACAGGGAAGAGTTAACCTCAGGGGAATTCAAGAGAAAGCAGGATGGTAGCCAAGCTAGCTTGAAGGACAGAGGAGGCAGTTGTCTTCTACAAATCTAAACTGCATCAAGAGGCTTTCTGTAACTTCACTGAGATGCAGAGTACCAGGAGCCACTCTCCTTATAGGGTAAGCTAGTGTGAAGTATGGAGAGAGCTACTGACACCAGTCAGTCTCTGACAGCTCCTCTGGTCAGCACATAGCCTGGGGTAGTACCCACCCAAGGAGAATTGTGTTCCCGTCAGCCAGTGGGGGAGAGTAATTCCCAGCATAAAGACAAAACAATAGCAACAATCTTCTTTCCTGGAGATCAAAATAATTATTTCCAGTTCATACAACAGCTCTTTAAAGCAGACAAATATTTCTTTGTAATAGTTGCAGTAGAAGGAATTAACATAACTCTGAGCACTCTCCATGGACAGTGCATCCTCAGAGCCAGGGAACACACCTATGACGAGTATGACATGTGCTTGTATGACTCAAAAATAATATTCACAGCTGTGGTGGTTTGGTTCCTCAGAGCATGCCATGAGCCTTCCTTTCACACTAGATTATCCTAGACTGTATTGTTCTGGAAGGGAGACATTGAGTCTGGCTCCCTTTGGAGATGCCAGGAAGCCAAAAAATGTGCATGCAGTGCAGACTCCTACAGGATCACTCACATTCGTCTTAGAGGTGGCAGGCTTGTTGTAGTTAATAATTCCTCTCCCAAAATCTGGCTCCTCACCATCTTCATAAACTCTGAAGCAAATATTATAGTACCCTCAGGCCCTCAAGAATGCTTATACAGCAGGAATTTGGCTTCTTCCAAATGTGATTAATAAGCTTATTCATTACATTGTGCCCCTTAAAATATCAAGAGAGTCCAATTACATGGACTGAATTTATTCCTGTTTGATGAGGACATATGTTTGCCTGAACTGGAGGACTTGACATCTCTGATAAACTTGTAATTGAAGGAACCAGTGAAGAAACAGTTGAAAGTACAGATGGGGAAGAAGAACTAGGAGTAGTCAAAGTTTATATGGACAGAGGCGGAGCAGCTGAGGGTAGACTGAAAGAAATTATTATAGACCGAGAGAAATGATGGAATAATAATTAGAAATAAGAAGATTTAGAAGAATTAAGCATGTGAAAAAGGAACAGCAATCAGATAACCTCTGCATATAGGAACAGGTACCATGGCTACCTACTGAAGTTAAATGGCAGGAGAGAAAGGTTGCCTGTGGCGATTAGCACTGGGTGGCCACAGTTATGCTTTCTAAGCCTCATGTGTTAGCTGAATCCTTAAATTTACAGTGGCTGAACAAACATCCAAGTCAGAATACCCAGGAGTTTGCCTATCAGGCTCAGAGGGCAAAATCTTAAAAACAATCTAGACTGTTCTCATGTTGCAATATTTTCCATATCCTGTACTAATTTCATTATTATTTTATGAAATGTGTTGCAAAGGTTTCCACAGGTCTGATTCATGACTCAGGATGTGTTAGGTACACTAAAATTAGATAGTTTTTGTCTTCAGGATAGTCAAAATATATGGCAGAAATCTGCAGAAGGAAATACACACAAGAGACAGCAAGAGACAAACAATGTAGAAATGTACATTTACGTTGTAGGTTTAGTTACTTACAGATGTGGGACATGTCACTAAGACATCATTTCAGGCTTCCACTGTTCTGCATCTTTTACAATGGAAAGTATTAATTGGTTGGAAGACACATCTTCTTCAAAGAAAAGTCAGCAAAAATGGTGTTTTTCCTTCCTGGAAACTGAAATGGCTTCAACACAAAGAAAAGTCATTAGTTAGCATTCAGTGATTTCTACCCTATTCAAATACTGCCTTTCTGCCTTACTCACCTGAAGGGGCTACACAATACACAGAAGGAGTTGTTTAAAAAGGCTTCAGATGAGACAAGAGGAATAAGAAATAGGAATAATAGTAAAAGTCCTTAGCAGAATGTAGGGATGGACAAAGGTGTGTGATGGATAAAAAAGAATCATAAAATGAAATGTGGTCTTGGAAAGGGAACCTTAAAGATGGTACTAAAGAAGATAGGACACTTTGGAGGTAATTTGGAGTAGCAGAGGGAATTTTATATCCGATGAATACAATTCATAGTCTTTTTAAGGACCTGCATAATAATTTGATGGTGAGAGAGAAACATTTCTTCTCACTATGAGGTCATTCAAACCATGCTAACATACTGGCACCCTGTGCTTGTTATGGGATTGCTTCTTAGTGAATACTGAATAATTACTCTTACCACTGGAGAGATTAATAGAATGAAAATTAAGCTTCTCTAAATGCAATCTTGATTATTAGGGCTCTGTGTTGTGGGGAATGCATTGCTCAAGTGTTCAAAAAGTGCACAGTATGTACTGCGTTATCAGTATTTTAAAAGTCAGGAGTTTGACAGGAATTTCAGCATTAAATGTAATCCCATATGAAACACTCTCCAGGAGCTAATCTATTGCCATTTCCTGTTTATAGAACTAGATCAGCCATATTGAATTAATAAAAATGCATGGCAAACCTTGTTGCACTTAGCAAAGCATATACCACTGACACATCCTTGAGAAGCCCACCGGTTTATACAACACATTTCTTTTGCCCACTGCCTAGGCTTTTGAAAAGTGTCTTGTTTTGGCACTTAGCTCAGGCACAGAGCTACATGGAGGAGGATGCACCTCTCTCATGCCCAGATTAGGTCCTGGGACTGTACTGTTGCTTCTGCACCAGCACAGACTGGACTTTTTATCCTGGTAGACCTGGGGTTCCTTTGTGGAGGGTCAAGGATCTGGAAATGCTGAGCAGAAACACATCCACTTGGTGCTTTCCCCTTCAGTGTCAGAACTTCTGAGCCTCATACTGGCCAGTACTGACCTGCTGCTACCCCTCCTCACACGGTGAGAGGGAATTGTTCTTTTCTTATGCAGTCCCGAGTGAAGACACAGAGCCAGCACAGAACAAGGGGTGTTCCCCAGCCCCTCTTGGAGCAAGAACCACCTTGCATATTCAGCAGGAGTCTGACGTCCAGTCCTTGGGAAATTTCCAAGTTTTATCTTCTCAGCACATGCTTTTCCTATTGGGGTGATGCTTTCTGACAACTATTTCTCCATCCAAACCAACAGATACCTTAAGGACCTGGTCCCACCAAGGCATGATGAAGGGGCATTTTAGATGTGGATTGTATGAACTCTCAACTTGCTCAGCATAAGCGTATGAGCTCTGTGTCAGCACTGGCCAAGTTACATTTATACTGGATCTGCAGTTGACTACTAGCACTTATGTTTCCTACATTTTTCCATTACCTATTGGACCTGGTATCCTTAATCTCTTTCAGTTCAGATAATGGAGTGTTAATAAAGGTCCTTTTGCTGTAATTTGCATTAAAAAGGAGACAAAGTTTTTTTAAGGAAAGGACATATTTTTCCCTCATGAATTCATAAAACAGAAAGGAGTAAGACCCCTATTTAAAAAATAATAATGAAGAATAGAAAAAGAATAACGATGGAAAAATAAACTCTGAAATAATTTGGGAGGAAGAGAGACCAGGGCAGAAATATCCTGTTGTAACTGTTCCATGGCACCATACAACTGGAGAAAAAGGGTTCTTTTAGTTAACATTTATTGTTAATACTCAGTTGCCCAATGTTTAACTTTCTTTCAACAAAGTTTTGTAGTGAGAATTTTTTTGTTTGTATTTTGTTTGTTTGTTTGTTTGGTTTAATTTGAAAGGGCAAACCTCTAAAGAAGTACATGAAGAACAAGTAACTGAATTTATGGGACGATGTGTGTCGCTGGGTGCAGTGCCACTGTGACTGTTCTGAGAACTTATATGACAGCAAATTTGTCTCAGATAAAGACCAGCAGATGTCCATGATTCTCTCACAAGCATCCTCATAAATTTTATTTCTAAAAACGTATTAATACATTTTAAATCTTAATTAATAATGAAAAGGTTGTACTAGAATTGCTTTACTTTCATGTTGCAATTACAAAACAACTTAGCCTGTTAATTGCAAGTGAAAAAAGAAAGGGAAATTTTCAGCCTTGGAAGTTTTGACTGACATGTTTTTGGTTTTGAAAGATGGGGAGCTGCTATCACACACAAAGGGCTGGAGATAAAGGGACCCTGCATAACAATGTAGACACCCGCTTTTTAGAAAAGTTTTTCATATTTGTCAAAAATTTTCATCATCTGTCAGTTAAGTAACAAGGATTAGAGCTTTATTTTGGTTTCATTCCAGGAAAAAAAGCAAGGATTTTTAAGCTCAAAAGCATGCCAAGTTTTCTTTAAAGTAGCCATTGATATGAAATGAGAAGTAATAACCAGAAGTGCCTATTTGGTGCACAAACTTATTTTCATTTTAACTAGAAATTTTTGAAACAGCAAATGCTTATACACAAACTGGGATTTGTGCACATTGCAAAGTCTTTGGAAAGACAGGAAGAAGACAATATCAAGCAAATATGAAAGCGAGGTATTTGCAAATTTTGTACTCTCATGAACATACATCTTTTCTTTTACCTATCAAAAACAGGCTGGCTTGGTAAGAAATTTGTAGACTGATTCTTTTCTGAGAGTCCACAGGAGTGCTTGCTTTCTTTAAGTACAACTTGCTTTCTTTAAAATTTTTCTCTTTTTATATCTGATTAAAGCTAACATTATGGATGAGAGATTTCAGTCATCCCTACTAGCCCACTTTTTCTCTTGCTATTCCATCTGTCATTGCCATTCTTTGGAGTATTAGAGCTGAAAGTAGATTAGGGCATCTTTCAGAGCTACCAGCAGAGGTAAACCCTCTAGATCTATGTAGTCCTTCAAATGGCTTTTCAAATGGCTCACAGAGATGCTGAGCTTTCTGCCCGCAGCTCATTTTTTGTCTGCCAGCACAATGTAGGTCTCTGGATTATAGCAGTTGCTGGAGTGCTGCAGGAATCAGAAGCCCATCTGTCCTGAAGGAAGGGTGAAATGTTGTCATCATGATTATAAACACAGTTTTGAACAATTCCATGAAATTATGTGGGAATGGATAATCGTGATAATACGGTAAAGAGCCACAAACACAGAAGGTTTTGGTGGTGATGCCATACATTTCTTTTGATTCTATGAAACTTGGTTAAAATTTCCAGGTAAGTGTAAGTTCTGACTTCACTTTACACTCTCTTCTCCACACAGGCTATGCTGTTTATAGCCTACAGCATACTGAGTAAGTGTGAAAGAAACTTTATTTTTTGGATGACTTGTGGTAAAATCCTCCAGTTTCTGATCTGGAGCTGCCACACTGGAAACCTCTGCTCCTTAGATTGTCCTTACTCATTACATAAACAGAAGGCAGGTAGTGGAGAAGGCAGAGATTGGAAGGGTCTAATATGAGTAACAAATTATGGAAAAAAGTCAGGTATGGACCATGAAATTTTCCTTGAAAGCAGTGTCTGGCAGTGAGATCACAAAAAACTGGGCTTTTTTTACCCTGACAAGGATCAGCAGTACTTTGTTCTTGTTTGTTCTGTTCCTTATCTCTCATGATGATTGTTTCTTCATGATTGCTTTTTTTTAAAATCCAGTGATGGGTTGAATATTATCCCACTTCTTATGACTGTACTTATTACTGTCAGCCACAATATTTTTAGATAATGCACAATCACATTGGAGTTATTTCTGCATTCAGTGGCTTTTTCTGTTTCAATAATTTTGTTTTGCACCTCACAGAGGCTGTTTTCCAACTCTCTGAACATCCCTGCATTTGATGGTACTCCATTCAGATAACTGCATAATCATTCCACATCTCACTGTGATGGCAGGTTTCTGGAAATTCTAAGTTAGGTCTGCCTGCAGGATTAACACATGAAAGAGCTGCCAGGCTCTTTGTGAGTGCCTGGAAACAGAAGAACATCTACCATCCATCTCCTGAATGTTGCCTAGCACCTTGTCCTTTTGGAGATAGAAGACAGTACATTAAACCCCGAGTAACATTCTACATCAATTTGCACCAGTGCAGCTCTACCAGAGGTGACTCATTTCCATTCCTATAACTGATGATGATCCAGTTGGATGTGATGGCCCAGGTTCTTATTTCTGTCAAGGGCTATTACAGGGCAGAATGGGGTGAAGTGTCCAGGACAGAATCAAGAATGATTCCCTAGTTGCCAAAGAATGGTCTGGAACTAATGATGGGAGACTGTGTAACAAGTTCCTTACAGCATTTTCCATGCTCTTTCTCATGCTCCAAAAGTCAGATAGTAATTTTATTTTTTTTTACCTTCAAAGAAATGGAAAAGAAATTAAAAGCTTGCTCAATACTGTACTAATTTTATATATATATATATATATATATATATATATATATACATATGTGTAATGTGAATTATCTCTAATAAGTGCAGACAAGTAGGGAACGCCTACATCAGTATATTAACCATCAATAAATGAGAATTGACAGTGGATGTATTGTTGGCTGCTCCACAGATTTCTGAACAAGATTGCTACAGTTAAGACTGAAAACATTCAGGACAAAAGGGCAAGCACTTTTGGTGGGAAAGCATCTCTAGAATTCTAGTTGCTCTTTAAATTGCTTTTGAATAACTTTGTAGATCACTACTTTAAGTATGGGTTAGTCATTATTTAATTAGAAGATAAAGACAAAGAAGAATCCTGTTTATAACTCTTAATCTGCTAAAGTCATTATCTAGCTAGCAGTCCTGAGAGAATATTCAACATATTGAACTGATTTGTGCATGCTTCATTAGCTCTTTATATCTTAACTGCATATAATCATTCCCAGCTCTGTCATGGCTATCATGGTGGAATTTCCACTGAAGTCGATGAACTCTCAGTGTAAATTGACTGCAAAACAGTGACTGGGACAAATTCTCTTGTTATCTGAAACCTTTGAAATGCCACTAGCTTGAGTGGAATTGCTGGAGACATGACTGAATTTGGTTTAATTTTCTGGTATTTATTCAAGTTAGTGCCTTGAAGACCTGGATTTCTCTCATTTAATTTTAATATTTTGAGCTGAACTTGACAAATACTGATAAAAATAGTGCCTTTAGGGTTTGATTGAGAAATCTTTTTGTGACAACTTGAAAGATGTCTGTTAGCATCAGCAAGCCCTTGACTGAGCTTTTAGTGGCCATAGAGGAAAGGTAATTGAAAACATCAATCAGCTAATAGGGTGCTTGAAAAATGGACATTTTTTTCATGGATTTTTAAAAATACAGCTAAAGTTTATAGCATTCAGATTCGTGCAAAATACATAAATTTAAAATACAGATGAAATTAAATAATGTATTTTTTTTCCATTCAACATTCAGGCCACATTTTCTGAACTTTTCTCTATAGGGAAAAAAATAAAACAAGGGAAGGAAGGAAGGAAGGAAGGAAGGAAGGAAGGAAGGGAGGGAGGGAGGGAGGAAGGAAGGAAGGAAGGAAGGAAGGAAGGAAGGAAGGCCCTAGAGCAATCAAGAAGATGGCCAAGCAATCAAGAACATGCCAGCCCATGCTGAATATGGGCATGTACACATCCACTTGAGAGATAAGAAGACCCATTAATTTCCCTTTAAAGAAGGTTCAACAGTTATTTAAGAGGGACTATAATGCAGTAATTCTGAGGCTCCCTTCCTTTTTCTACTGTGAATCGAAACTGAGAAGAGGAAATCAGGTGTCCAGCTGAGTCCTCTTTTAGCAGGTGCTTCCATTTGAAATTGCAAATAAGCAACATAAAGTATTTCATTTTATTGAACTCCGACAACTAAACTGTCATTGTTGCAATGTACTCACACATAGGATTTGAAACACGAACTGCGTACCCAGGCTCAGTGAAGATGGGGAGCACAGGAGAGCACATGGAGTTTCTGCTTCAAGACTAAGCAAAGCTGGTATATTTCACAGCAGAAGGGATCCCCAAACTTACTGTCACATCCTTGGTGACTGCTGAGTGTCAGAGGAGCTCTTTTCCCTTTACATTTGATCCAGCCATCAGCTGGATCTGCCTCACTGAGGGCATCTTCTTTCTCCCTGCTGTGAGAGTCTCCTGTATTGATTCAGGATCACATGGAGATACAATGTGCTAATCAAAAATTTAAAACCTAACTCTAGGTCTGTGTCGACCAGCAGGGCTCAAGTTAAAAAATTCAGTATGCATGCACTAATTAGCTGACACTCTTAGGTTAGGCCTGATTATAATCTTGGAGGAAAAGACAGATTTTGTCAACATTAATGCTAACTGCCTCCCTGATCCAGACCTCTCTTTATCACCCTTTCCCTCCCCTCCTGACACCTGAGTGTAGCAGGCATCTCACCTGCTCAGGGCAGCCAGGGTACCTGTGTTGTTCCAAGTTTAAACACAGTGAAGTTAAATACTTGTTTACACTCAGAAATTAGATGGGATTAACTGAATGGTGCGAAGTGAGTGTGCAACAGCTGCTTCAGGATAGATCCACGTGTGCGTAATCCTAATCTCTTCCAGCTGGCTGTGACATCCAAAGCAACATCCTCAGGCAGCTGAAGTAGTGACCTCTCTTGCCATGTCCCCTCTGTGCCACCTCTCTGGGCCAGAATCGCAAGGGTCCACACTGGCCAGCTTTTGCCAAGCTGAAGATTTCCTACTTGTTCATCCTATTTGTTTTTGTTTCTCCAAGCCAATTTCTTATCTATAAACATACTTTGTCTTGTACTGCATGATCTCTTAATTTCCTCTAGAGCCTCTTGGGAGGGACTTGGTCAAAGGCTATTAAAAAATTAAAACAGTTACATCATCCTGCTCTCTTATCTGCTTTTATTTTAACATACCCAAAATATTCTACTGGGTTGAGACAAGGAGCTGGGGTAATGAAATAGAACTGTCAGTACCACTGAGCCCCTATAGAGCAATACCTTCAGTAATGCTTATTGAATGCCATTTAGTTAATTAATGATAGAATAATTTTTACATCTTTCCCAGTATTTTTCCCTGGTGACAATCTTGGTTTGACATTTTCCTTAAATGGGTCAAAAGTTACTTGAACAGGGAGACTGCTAGAATGAAAAAAAGATAGCTTTTAAAAAGTGAACATCAAGAACATTTTTATTTTTTCCTAGCAGAATTGAACAACACCTTTACAGCCAATTACACATTTTTCCATTCCATTCTGTTTTCTGTCTTACATATTTCTTTTTTTCTTTCTATATTTATTTACTTTTTTTTGGTGTTAAAGCACTGGGGCCCATAAATGAGGAAAAGATAATGGTTTACAATCAATGCCCATGGAGCAGAGGGCTAATCTGAACTTAACTAAAAAGTCAATATTTAGCTGTACCTTATCAGTGGAGAAATGTCAAGCACAGAGATAGACATGAACAAATTTCCAACTGATTTCTCTTTCTTATGCCTCAGTGTTCAAAGCTTCATGGAAGAATTTCAACATCAGATAAGACAAAACTGCCATTGGAAAAAAACACATAACAAATGACAAACTTGTGGCTGCAGAGACTAGAGTCTATGAAATGAAAACACACGTCACAAATGCATTCTAATCTCTTCTTACACATTCCATTGGTCACCTTCCAGCCTGTGTGATGCAGCAGTTGATAGTTAAACACTGCAGGCAGTCTTTAAGAGATAGCAGCAGGAAATGTTTTCTTGCTGAGTGAAGTTGTAATTTGCTGCCATCCAAAACAAAATTGACATAAATAATTTTGAATTCTAAAATTGCTAAGGATTTTAATATACATGCGAGATACTGACTGAGTATTGTGCTGTTTTGCAAGAACAAAGTTTGCAGCAAACATTTTGGTAATTAAAAGTTTGTTTGGTAACTTATGTATCAGCTCACAATGGACTTAATTTCTACTGCAGTTCATCTAGCTGTCTTGATTTTTGTGAAGGATCAGCTAATGGAGTTACACTAGTTAAGAATTTAACCCTTGGCTAGAAATCAGGACTGCTTTGTTTATTCCCGTTGCCATTCACTTCTTGGGTGATCCCTTAACTTTAAGATGAGATGACCCACATCTCTCAAGCAAGGTCATGGGGCTTCCCAGACTAGAGGGTAAAACACTATTTTTAAGAATGGTCGTAGCCCAGGAATCCACTAGGTTTGTTTGGTTAATTCCAGTATCTGTCTATACTGCTCCTTGTGGATGGGAGGAAAGGGGTGGGTGAAAGGTGGTCTGTGGTGCGCAAAGCTACAGTTGTGCCGCTTTATGCTCTTATGCAGAAATTTCCTTAGAAAAAAAAGGCATTTTAGGCTCCAAAATGTTACTAAAAATGTTGGCAAGAATAAACCCAATAGGAAGTAAAAGTAACTGCATGATGAGCATTTACCAAAGCTCAAACATAACAGGAGAAAGATTGTGAGAGACTCCTTAAGATTGAAACAGTGATGGGAAAACCCCAGAAAATAATAGTTATATTGGGATCTTCAGAGCTGGAGTTCACTCATACACCAAACATACACATTTTGTTTAGGATTTCACCACTGTTACGAGCATTTTGAAAGAGCACTGATGTCACCAGACTTCCCAAGGTTCCCAGGTATTTCTAACTTTTATAATTATGGAGGGACGCCTGCCATAATTAAAACATTAACTTTTGCATTGCAAATGTTTTTATTCAATGAACAATTAATATTCAGGATGAGATTAATATGGGAAAAAAGACAAGAAAGCATCCTGATAAACTTTTCAGCAATGTTTGTGGAAATACTTCACTAATGAGTAAATTTTTTCTGAAATGGAAAGCATCTGAGATTAGCAGTGTATGCATGTGCACTTTATCAAACAAATATCTTGGAAATGTAGATAGTTTATACATTGCTGCTTCTCTACTTCATCTTCAAAGGTATTTATACTTTGGTTCTTACACATAGTAGAGCCAAAAAATGAATTAAATTGGTGGACAAATAGGGGTTATATTAAAATGAAACTATTTTAATGGAAATTAACATTGAGATTTTCCTCAAAATTAATCATAAGATGAATATTTTATAAATTAATAACAACATTGCATTATTTTCTCAGCCTGATCACTCATATGACAAAGTTTTATGAGCACTAAATCACAGCCTTTACTGCTTGGGGTCGCTGTTATTTCATGTCCAGTTCCTGAGAAGCCTGCAGAAAGATTGTTACACAGTTTGCACTGCAGTTTGCATGTACTTTCGAGATAACCAAAAAGCCTTTGTGGTTCTGAAGGGTATCTTCTCTTCCTGCTCCCCTGCAAATGATGCTAATGTTTATTATCCCACCTTGGTTCCACTGGACATTTTGGAAAGTCTGGAATCCTGTGGTTGGGGCGTGGGTAGTAAGGTGCCACTCTAAAGGATAAGTGGAGGATATTTGGAAAAAGTAGGCAGAGAAGAAGAGGGAAACTTTTGCTCCATATAAAGGAGCTCTTTTTCTGCACAGAGCTCCAGTGTGAGAGCAGAGAAGTGTCTGCACACATTCTCTGGGTCAAAATCCGAGAGGAGGGTCACTGCTGATGCTGTGGAGGGGTCTGATGTGGGCTGCTGACCCTGCCCAGTATCCCTACACCATTCACTTTGCTAACAACCTACACCATCCTGTACATTTGGTAGTCAAAAGACCATGAGAAGGCAAACTAAATTCAGAAACTAATGGGTTTTCCCAGCTGCCTGTAGAAATAGTGGAGTTCTTATATCTAGTGAGCAAAATGTGTGGCTGAGCTTTTTGTGTTGACCCTGGATGTCTCCCAGTGACTTATTTCAGAGACTGCCGCCATCACATTCATCACGGTATGACACGCTGTATCAAAGAGAGAGAAAGGTTGCTCAATCAAAAAACGGGCCCTCCATCTGGACTGGCTTTAGCTCCACTAGGGGAAACACAGCCAGAGTGGAAGAGATTATCAGATATGTGTCTGCCTGATATATCTGTGGAGATTTCTTTTCTACACAGATGTCAGTTGAGGAAGTTCAGATTTACAAATTATATACGTGCCAACTTACTGCTTTCTGCTTAAGCTAAAAAGTTGGTCATTTAATGTCAGCCAAAGATATATAAAATTTTCTTTCGATAACTAGTTGCAGTCCCCGTATAGGAACACATTTAACAGGTAGATTTAACATTTTGCTTTGTTCCTTTACTAGCTCTTTCTATCATGACTTTAAATCTGATCCAGATTGTGTTGCAGTTGAAGTGCAAATAAAAGAATTGGAAAATATTATTTGTGGATTTTTGCCTATCGAGAAATGCACAAATCAAGGTCAAATAAATAACATTTTGAAATTCTATACAATTTAAACGCAGAATTTCACGCATTTAGAACTTCAGTATGTTTCTTTGTCTGCCTGGGTTTATTTTATAAAAAAACATTCTGTTTTGATTTCCAGGCACCAAGAAATGGAGAATCCTTCATTTTTCTTGGCAGCTTTTTCCAAGGAGTAATCACCCATAGCTCTTAAGATACATTTCCTCTTCCTAGGTCTGTTTCAACCATTGGTCTTTGATCCATTTTTCTTTGGTAGGCTAAAGAGCACATTATTAACATCTGGTAAGTGCTTAGAGAATAGCATCAGGTAACTCCTGCATCTTTCTTTTGACAAGCCAAAGAGATGAACTTCTTTAAAACATTCTCAACAAGGTATTAATTTAAATTCTGAAGTTATTTTTGTGGCTTCTCTTTGTAACATCTCCAAATTTCAACACCCGTTTTCTAATGTAGATACCAGAAATGAACTTGATATGCCAGAACTGATCTTCCAGAGCTGCTCATAAAGGCAGAATGTTTTTCTTCTCCCAGCTCTTCTTTTTTCTTTATCCAGGACTCAAAGAGCCCTTTGGATGCCGCATTGTACAGACTCCTCATGTTTACCCTGTAATCAATCATAACTTACAAATATGTAGCCACTGCCTCCCAAAGGTCTCATCCCCTCCAAGTACAACCTCTGTTCGCTGTTCCCAGCTCTCTGACTCCCTGACTGCTCAGAACAAGCTTTGGACGCTGAAGAAGTGGTCTGGGGGAGTGCCACAATTGCATGCCCATGCATGTGTAGACCAAGGCTTTCCATGAATGGGGGTCATGGCTGAGAGGGCAGGGTGTGGGGAGCTGAAGATCAGCCCTGCTGTGGCTTCACTGGGGCAGGGACTGGTGGTCCTGGGGGGGTAATGGGGTCCTGGGTGGTGGGGAGGCGGGGCCCCTGGGTACTGGGGTGGGTAGGTCAGGCCTGCAGGTGCCCTGAGGATAGAGTTTGTGCAGCTCTGATGTGTCTGTGTCTGGGTTTGGAGGTAGGACATGGTGGAGGGTGGCTTCAGGGCTGGCCAGGCACAGCCACTCTTGCCTTGTTTACCTGAACTGGGCTGACATCTACGCTCCTTCTCGACACCTCCACTGAGTGCCCTGGCAGCCCTGATGTTTGCTCTCTGCTTTGCTCTCCTCGCTGGCCATACTGGAACACTACATTGGCTTTAACACCCTGTACTGAGGTGACAACTCCAGACAGCTGCACACAGGATATTTACGGTTTACTCCTGAATAATTTGTGGCTTTTTATATTGTCCTTTAAGGAGCCTTCAGAAAGGAGATACCATCACCTCCTGTTTTCTTCTTTTGCAATGATTGCCTGCTTTTGCCATTTAGAAAGTTTCCATTGCCTCTGACCTTTATCTTTTTTGCAGCAAAATAAATGGATTTGTTCTGTTCCTGCCCATTCTGCACTCAGAGAGCAGTTGTTTTTTGAAAGACTGCTCTTGTGCCTCTCACAGTTCTCTATGTCTTAGACTAATAAGGCAAAATTCTTTTAATCATCCCATAAAAATCATACTTTCTAAGTATCTTATTCTTTTTTCTTCTCCTGTCTGTCTCTTACTTGTCTATTTTTTTTCTTTTTTGGTTAAAATGCAGTACCCCAACAGGTTCCTCTATCATAATTGTGGTTTTACCAGCTCCAGCTAAAATAATTAGCACTTAGACCTTGCATATGACACTTCTATTAATACTTAAACAGTATTTAAGAAGCAATTGCCTTAAATATGAGGGTTCCTGAGGTAAGATATGAATATAATAACTACCCAGATAGTTCTAATCTGGAGTCAAGTGCATTTTATGCCATTTACTCCCTTGGAAAACTCAGTGAAGAACAATTTCTGTTACATTAATTGGGGAGAACAGTGCACCAAATTAAGAAATGGGAACAGAGGTCTTAAACATTTTTGTCTTTCATTATTTATGTCTTACTGTAGCTTTTTCTTTACAAATGCATGTGTAGGTTTCCTTGTCTGCTTTGCATCATTCAGCTGTCTGACTTGGTATGCTCCAGGTCAGGTCACATATATATCATTTCGGAGCATGGAAATTCTTTATTTTGGATCAAGCAAAATAACCTTGACTTATCACTAAAAAGAATAATTATCAGGAATGTCTGCTTTTAACTCTGCTATTATGTGCTGCAAATAAATCCTTGTGAGTGATACAATAAGCAGGATTATTTCTGAGTGACAAAACAAGCAATACAAGCTGTAAGTAGTGCGAAATTTTGTGTCAACTCATCATGCTTACCATTAGTCACATAGGCAACAACAAGCAATCAATCATTGACATGGGATAACTGAAAATGGTATTCTGAAACATTTCTTGCAAATAGGTCATATTTCAAGATGCTGCCTCCCAGCTTTTTTTGGCGCACGTTTTGGATTATTCATTGAATACAAGCCAGCTACAAAATATAGTAAAAGGCATGATAGATTTAACTTTGACAGATTACGCCTTTTCCTCTGTTCAAACATCATCAGTCAGAACTCACATGGGGTTCCACATGGCACTTAGTGAACCAAAGCACATGCTTCATGGAAAATGCGTGTTTCATTTCTAAAAACTACTATTAATGTTCAAACTAAAAGGAAAAAAAATCTTTTATAGCTATTTACACCCAGTAAATGACCTTCTTTATCCTCTTCGAGTTTTTTCTGAGGCAACATTTTTCTCCAGTGAGAAGATATTTTGACAATAATACTCATTTTTTTAAAAAGAACTGATGTGATGCCAAATATGAGATGAAGTCTAAAGAAGAATTGAAATTATTTGTCTGTTGCAAAACTCCTCTTGATTCTTCTGTTAAGCAGTAAAACTACATTAATTAAGTGAACATTAATTTTTGACCATTTCATCTATTTAAAAAGAACTTTGATTCTAAAGTGATGCAAATTTTCTTGGACCCAAGGATTACATATAAACAGAATGGAAAGAAGTGGTTGAGCAATTCAACTTAAGGTTCATAATTGAAACCCATTAAACAAAATGCTGCTAGTCTGGGGTGAAACAAAGTTATCTGAGGAAGAGTTAGAAACATTTTTATGTTAAGTTAGATCTTGTGTTAAGGTAGTTATTTGTTGAACAGTTGCAATTAGCAAACATATCTCTGCATGGACAATCTAAATCTGTGAAGGAAAATGAAAGGGTAATTTTCTCAAACAAATCTATTGTGGTTATTTGCTGACAGACATTACTCTTAACAAAAAAAAGAATCACATGCAACTGCTGAATTTGATAAGCCCTCTGTATGAGAAATTCTTTCCCTTAAATACATCAGATCATCAATCCTGTTTGAAACCACACAAATTTAGGGCAAATTCCATTCTGGATGTGAATTTTGTAATCTTGGATTGTCTCCAGCTATTTAGAAACGCTGTTTTTCAACTATGTGAATACAGCTCTATTGTTATACCTGTTTCATAGACAGATCCAATGTCTTTCACTAGACCAAATGATACAGCAATTTAGATAAGAAAAAAGAAATCGTCAAATGAATCAGATTATAATTACACATAATAAGAGGAAGGCAAAAGGCAAATGATGAAAACATTATCTTCACAAGATAAGTTTAAGAAATGGATTTATCTATAAATGTTCTGTAGGTTACCTGAGAGCAAAAGCAGCAGCTCCTTCTGCTGCATGGAGTTTGATTTCCTGCCATTTGAAGTTTCAGTCCACAGTGAACATGATATAGTAATTCATACATGCCATACTCCCACACCATGTACCCTGGCAAACTCTACAGCCTTCATCTTCTGGGAACTCTGAGAAGATCATGATAACAATTCAACTTCCAGAATGAAGAAATACGGAGGGAGAAGTGATTGAAGGACAGACATTATCTAATGCAAGGTGGTGATGCAACTTCATGTTCTTGCTTGTGTCTTTCCAGTGTGTTCCCTTGGCAATTGGTAGAGAGGGATCCCTTTCCTGGGATGGGGTTTTGTTTCCCTTTGCAGTCAGAGATGTAGCAGGAAAATGCAAAGCGAGGAACCATTTTGGGGTAAAATGGTGAGATGAATGAGGGGAATGAATGCACCACAGTCCAAGTGACACAGTTACTTCTGACTCTGGATAGCAAATGGGTATGATTGGTAGCAAAGAATGTCATGCATCACATCGAAGAATCAATTTGTACAAGAGACAGAGAGATGAAGAAAATATATTTAAGGGTTAGTTGTTCAAGGGAAGTGGACATGTTTTTAAAAGCTCAGTTCCAGGTATAGAAGGAGCATTAATGTCAAAGCAAGAAAAACAAAACAAAAAAAAACCTGCCCCGCCCAGAAAAACCAAAACCAAACCAAACCAAAAAACAAAGGAAAAACACAACCCACCACTTGAATTAGAGTGGAATTTTATGACATTTTGCAGCATTGTACTGGGAATAAGGACTCACTCTAGGATATACATATTCCTATACAAAGCCAAAACCAAATTAAAAGAACACAAACATGTGCTCTGCTTGCATTAGATTGACTTTGAAAAGTAGCCTGAAGGAATAAGGGAAAAAGAACAAATCATTAAAAATACTAAATTAAAAATATTCTATAATGAAAAGTGTGAAAATGCAGGTTTCCAGAACAGGCTTTAAGTACTCTAAGCAGAATATGTCAAAGTAGTAGAAAACATACACATCCCTAAACAAAAGAGAAAGGAAGATATTAAAGCCCTAACTCCTTCCATGACGAAATTGCAGGGCTGGTGATTCAGGTGGCTTCAGAAAATGGACTATCAGTCCACAGAAAGAGGTCTAAATGGTGAGACACAATGTTATATTCTAGAAAACAGAGACGCAAACAAGTTTGTCAGGAGAAAAAAAGGAACAAGAAGTAAATTCTTTATCAAAGACAGGATGATAGTAAACTGGTATCAAAGCAGCCAAATCCTTCTTGCTGCCTTCCTTATCAGCAAAACAAGTGGGAACCACCATCTTCTTAGGCATGTTGACATGTTGATTTTGTGAATCAGAATGAGCAGAAAAGTACCTTTTTTAGCTGCTATATCACTAAAATTAAAACTTCATTAAAATTAAACAAAAAATTTACTTGGGTCTGGAAAATCATGGAATAACTAAGTTGGAAGGGATTTCTGGTCTAATGCTTCAGAAGACAATACTAAAATTAGAGTGGATTGTTGAATATCTCTAAGAAGGGAGATCCCACAACATCTCTAGACAACTTGCTGTTCACAGTGTGCCCCCTGCTCTTGACACCTGGGGCAGCATTGGTGACACCTGCTGTGGCCCAGGGAAGCATAGCAGCATGTGAGATATTTCAGAGAGCAAAACCTGTGATTCGACAGTGCTCAGGGATGCCTCCTGTGACTGTTTTTTCAGATCTTGTCCAAATTTTGTCTAACACACAGCTCATACTAAGGCTGATCCATGTTGGGAGCATCACCCCTACACCAATGCAAGAGCAACTCGTAGTCAGGAGACAATAGAAAGGAAGAGATAACATAGTATCATTAAGGAGCCATTGTCACCTGCAGCCTGCTGTCTCCTGCAATATATCTGAATCCGTTCAGAAACCACTAACTTATGGTAAAAGGTAAAGAGCAAACCCCCAGACTAGAAGCATGAATACATATGCTTATCCAAACAGATTTTGAAGTGGGTCCAGCTGCAGTTGGACTGCTAAGGCCCTCATTTTTCCTGTTGTGACACAGGGGATGATCAAACTGTGATGGAGGGGGAAGAAGGAGCACCCTCACCATCACTAGAGGACCAAGACACTGCCTTCATCCTTCTTCTTCTTCTGAGGACTCTGAGTACACAAGTACTTTTTAAAGTCAGGGTCTAGATTGTGATTATTGTAATGTGTGATGGTTATTAAGAACTTATCAAAGTGGTTATTAAGATGGTTATTAAGAACCTAATTTAGAGACGGTTGAAACATCTGAAAAATCTAGGTAACTGAAATTACCAGGTAGCAGAAACCCCATGATAATTGCCAGAACTTCTGCGTAACAATAAGCTGTGCTGACTGCTAAAGTCTTTGTATAATATTAAAGCTCTAAGTAAAACAGAAGCCTGTGGCCATCCTCATCTACCAAGGATACTTGAAAGAACCTATCTGTCCCTGTAATGTTGTATAGCATCAGGTGACACCTTCTACATAATATCAATTTCCTTTGCTACAATTTTGTCTATTGCACATTCTCTTTTCATGGAAAAAGCATGTGTGTGTATTCTATGCCCTCTATGCTCTCCTGGTATATAGGTGAAAACAGCGATATAATCTCCTTTAGCAAGTTCTTTTAAACAAAGAACAAAACATTGTGCACTCAGGCTCTTTTCTTGCACTCTAGCCCTCCGTCTGGGTGACCATCCACTAGACTCATTCCAGTTTGCCAACATCTTTCTTGTACTGGGTAGCCCAACACTGGACACAGTATTCCAGATGTGGTCCTGGTAGTGCTGAACACCAGGCAGCAATCACTTCCTTTGGCCCCCCAGCTCAAAGTCTTCTAATCCAGCCCAGTATGTGGCTTAGTCTTCTTTGCTGCAAGGGCTCTTGGTGGCTCATGTTCCACCTGGCTCATGTCCCACCTGGTGTCTACCAGGACATCGAAGTCCTTTCCTGCAAAGCTGTTCTCCAGCCCCCAGTCTATATTGGCTCATGGGATTGTCCTTCCCTGGGTGCACGCAGGAGTTTTCACTTGTGTTAGTTTCAATGAACATAGACTGGTCAGTGAAATCATCAAATTTATTTCAAGAGGGTTATATAATGACAAAATAAATTGAAGGACATAGTTATAAATAACAGAAAACACATAAATATATAAATTTTCAGTGTAAGTGAGGCAAGGTCAGGCGTGTTTTCTGTGTGCAATTATGTTCTACAGCACCTTGAGTAGGAAAAAAGAAAACTTTTATGTGGACTTTTAGAGCCTTTTGATGAGATCACTCATAACTTGCTAGGAAAATAAAATTAATCATAAAATGCAAAGAATTATTGTGTTCTTAGAAGGTGGATTGCATGAGAAAAATGGGGAACAGTACATTTTCAGCAGTATGAACAGTTATTGACCTGAACATTTTGCCTCTAATGAGACTGTGTTGGCTAAAACCTTTTTACAGTAATTAGGGAAGGAGAATGGAAACCTGAGACAATTTGCACGTGGCACAAAATTGCTTAATTTGGCAGGATTATGGAAGACTCTGGAAAACTCAAAACATAATTAAATTGTCAGTATCATGGCAGACAGTTCCATAAAGCAAGAATGCACAGACTGAAAAGCCTTTTTTTAATATTTCATGCATAAGGTTGGGCTCTAATTCATTGTAGCCTCATATCTCAAAAGAACGCTTGGAGTCTGTCCTAAAACATCATTAAAATTTCTGTATTTTGAAAAGGCCTTGCTGTGGTAAATTGTATTAATTTCTGATTAGAAAAATAATCAAAAGAGACATAAGTAGACTGAAGATGGAAGGGGTTTTATGTAGGGAAAAAGGGTTATTAGAAAGACAGAAGGGCCCACAGAAAAAAAAATGACAGCAGTCCTTTAAAAATGATTAATAAAAAAAGGCAAATAATTTAGTAAAAACCAATTCAGCTAACTGTAACAAATGGAGTAATTATGTATAAGGATACTTTAAAACAATTGACTAGCAGAATTTGTATTGAGTGCTAAAAGTGCAAGACCACAGCTACTGAATAAAGGACAAATATGAGGAACATAAAAGCTTTACAGAAAATATATTGCATTAACAAGCAAATGACCTCTTGAAATATGTGCTGCTGGATGTAGCTGAAAAACACTAAAAAGGAAAATATTTACAGGAATAAGAAGAAAAATAGTAAGTGTAGAGGATGGAAACTACGAATATTTTGAACACCACATTTAAATACGACGTCACATTTAAATGTTCAGCCATTGAACTCAGCTGAGCCTGGGAAGTCTTATGTCCTATGTTCAAATATTTTGACCAGCTGTTTTCCACAGATTTTAAATGAGAGATAAGCAACTTTGTAAATCTCCCACTTTTGAGTCTTTGAATTTTTTGGTCCTGGCAGAATCAAAATTGTGACTTTGGGTTACGTGGGTCCTAGGTCTGATCCGGTAGCATTAACTAACATTCCTCTTCTGCAGTTGTCAAGAGAAAGGGTTGGAAACCTGATGTAGAAACTGACACAGAGACTGCTGTGCCCTTGAGACAGCATCTGAATGGAAGTGTGTTAATTGAAGGCTAGGAATATCTTAGCAAGGTGGGATGAAGCCTGATGATGGTGAGTGACGCTGTCTGCTGGACTGCCCGGTCATCCGCAGGTGTCAAGACACGTGTACCTGGGTAGGCGAGGCCACTTGTGTCCTTAAAATCCCGGTGTTCGGTTTGCCCAGGACCCCAGCTGGGGCTGGCAGCAGATGATGTTACCAGAGCGAGCATGCTGGAGGTAAAGAAGGAGAGAGGGGCTCAAATGTTCCTGCAGTTTGTGTCTTTATTCCATGTCCCCAAAAGAACAGAAGAACCCCATGACACGGGGGAGGATACAAAGAGTCAGGGGTCACTTGGTGAAGGAGTTTTAAGGGAGACAGAGGGGGAGGATCCAACAGGGAAGGTCCAATAGGGAAAGATTACATAACCGCAAATGCCCAATGGAATGAAACACGGGGAGGAGTACATGCAAACAAACCAATGAGGATACAGAGAACACAGAACTTTCCAGAACTTAATGCATATTAAAACAACCTAATGCATAGGGAAATAGCTGGGTGGAGAAAGGGGTGTAACCAAAGCCTTGATGGACAATTCAAAGGGCAGGAGTGTGGGGAATTCCCCAGCCTCGCCTTCTCCCTCCCCCTCTGACTCACTGTCCAGAGGGGGAAAGTCCGCCCAGCT
Source organism: Pardalotus punctatus (assembly GCA_013400915.1). Taxonomy (NCBI): domain Eukaryota; kingdom Metazoa; phylum Chordata; class Aves; order Passeriformes; family Pardalotidae; genus Pardalotus; species Pardalotus punctatus. The sequence goes on along the minus strand of VZTX01020049.1, from coordinate 188,574 downwards.
GATCTAATTTATTTTCATAGAGAAAGAAGACTGTGTCACCGCCACTGGTGAGTTTTTGCAAACACCAGATAGAAATGTCTCCAGCACCTGCAAAACACAAATTTATGAAATTGTAAGCTGAGATTGTCTGAAGCACTTTGTCCAAGTGTAAAGGGCAAAAAAAGAATTGAGTGAAAGTACTGCAAAGGGAGGATAGGCAAGTTAACCAAACAGATCTTTTTTCTTTTGATTTTGATGATGACAGAAGTCAGTTCAAGGAGAAAGCTGAAACATCACCCGTAACTCTCCTTCTGCGTCGTGGCATTGCTGCAGAATTTTTGTACTGAGAGCCTTTTGCTGTGCAGAGGCACCACAGGCTGAGCTAAGCACATGGTGTCAGCTTTCACTCGAGATTGTGTTTGGACTCACACATTTTTAAAATGCATTTTTATGGCTCCATCCCCTACAGATTTCTTCAAATAAAAAAAAATCAAATAGAAAGTAGAAACCTTTTGCACATAAAAGCATTTGAAAGTTACTTCACTTTCAGAGCAGGTTAAAAAACAGTTTATCAGAGACAATCCATCACCTACACAATTTGCACATTTTAAGAGGTACCTACTACCTTTCACAAGACTCATTGCAATTTAATATGCAACCCTAAATTTAACAACAACAGTAGTTTCATCAGTTAACAGGAAGTACTAGGCAACATTTGTAAAAGGTGGTATTTCCTTTCCAGTAAGACCTGTTGGGAATGGGGATTATGACATTGTACAGAAAAGCAGAGGTGTCACTTGAGATGTAGCAATTCTGGTGGATGTAATTTGTGGGACACCTATAATGACATACTTTTTTTCAAGAAGTGTATATTTTTTGAAACACAGGTACATATACAAATAGATATAATAAAGGTGTTTAAAAATGTTTCAAACCCTTGCAATTCTGTTTAAAAATATCCACACTAAGGGACATGATTTAATAAAACACAGTTGTCAGGATTTCAGGTGAATAGTTGGTAGGGAAAATTAATTTTGGACATTGCATTTCCTTACAGACTTCTGCTATGTAATTGCTGTGAGCTATATCTGAAAAGAAGCCTTGGGTCAAAGCCACACGCATTCCCATGTTTGTGTTTAATTTCAAGGCCAAATTTTCCATTTTAATCCAGTTCGGAGGATGTTGGTTTTTTCCTTCATGCCAAAGAAAAAGTGTTTCCATTTTTTCATCATCACAGGTTCACCCAGAGCTAGAGGTGGAACAGTTTCCAGCAGCAGAGAAATCTTACAAATGGTACTGTTCTATACAATACATTTGCCGGTATTGCGAATGTATTGTATAGGGTGTGCTTCCAAGTGTATAGCCTTTTTCACATGTGCTTTGTACAACTTAACTTACGCTAATAATTCAGGAATAATTAGGCAGTTAGACCATTCTGGTTTGCCAAAATCATATTTCACATGTATCATGACTCTCACCGAAATGCCTGTCCATTAATTAGGAGCAGATGGCACCTGTCTACATGGGATACAATCATCTCTTTTGAAAAGTGAGAGGCACCCCTCAAACACATCTTACAGAGATTCTGTGCTGGGCATCTTCAGTCTCTGAACCTTCCTATTTGGATGTCATATAGTATTATTTCTGATTTTAATAAAAATGGGGTAAGTGAGACATCCTCGATATACGTCAAAGACAGAAACAGCTCAATATACATTTTTAAGGGAAAAACATTTATATGGTGGCCTTCTGCTGTGGTGTTGGGTGCACCTTGTGTGTTATAACATCTGTGAAGATGTTGAAATAGTTGCTTTTGTTAATCCATACAAGACTCTTATAATTAATTTTTGGCTGGGTAACACAACAAAGAAATGTTGCTGTGAGAATGCATTTTATGCTACTAATAGATTTTCAGATGTTATAATCTACTTAGATTAATTCAGAAACAATTTTTTTTAAAGGGAGATTTCTTTATTATTCATTACCTTCATGGTACTTCTTTGAGGCCAGATGGATTCAGAAAAAGAAGATTCATTCTGTTTCATTCATTCTGTATTGTAACATGATTTGTTGTCACACCTTTATGCAAAAGTGCCCAGGTTAGTTTTTCATCAGCATACATCCACCTTGAAGCAAGAAGAAAAACTGATTCATTTGGACTTCATATAAATTCTAGATACGTTCCAGAACATCAGAGAAAAAAGGACTAAATATGCAGCTTAGTATGTTGTTTATAAAGTCTTTTATTATTTCTGTGTAAAAGATTGCCTGATTAATATTTTTGTGCTTATTTTTCTTTTAATGTGGTGGAGCTTCACTGAAAGACTGCTCCAGTATTGCAGCATCAGAGCTGTAATGCAACACTGCTGTGAAGTGGGGATAAAAAAAGGTAATAATCTTCTTAAGGCAGAGATATGGAGAGACTTGCCCAGAATAGAATGGGAAAAAGGTGATGGCATGTTTTGGATGTAAGGTCTGCTGCTGGATTCCCTGCAGACACATCTTTTCATGAACGAAAGGGCCAGATACTTGCAGAACAGGGAACCTTTCATCTTTATCTCTTTCTTCTGAGCCCATCAAGATCTCCCCATGTATAATTTGGGTACATCTGGGTGGCTGGAGGTTTTTAGAGGGAAACATGTTTGGCAAACTCTCAGGAGGAAATTATATACTAGGAATTGGTGAATTGGCATTGGTCCCTTGGCACTGGGGAGTGTTGTGGGAAACTGGGCTCTAGCTGAATTGTACTTCTTGTTTTGTAGGAAAAGAGGAAATTGTAGGAAAAGAGGAATCTGAAAAGACGCATGCATTGCAGAAGAAGAAAGAAAGAAATATATGCATTTTTCCAGCTTTCTTACACAGATTGTTGGGGTTGGCAGCATGGGGAGATCACCTTGCTGCTTCTGCAAAAGAGAGATAGCAGATAGCTTGCTCCCCTAGGGGGGATTATTACAGGAATGAATCAGATCTGAGCTCTAGGGTCTAAGGGATGTTTTAACCATGTTTGTGGAGCAGTGGGAGCAGAAAGGTAAGTTGCTCCCAGCTAAGGTGGGAAGCAGGGAAGCAAGCCAGGGGGAACTTTGTTCCTCTCCTGGTTTAATAAATAATGGAGCTCTGAAATGAGAGCAGGGTGTCTCACCTGCAATGAGCTAAGCACTAAATGACTGAGTCAAACTTCACTGGATACTTTTTGGCTAACAGTAAAAAATTAAGGCTCCTGAGCTAAGGGCATACTGCTGAGCTGTAGGTAAGGTGAACATTCACAGGATCTGTTTAGCTACTGCATAACGTAAAGAAGGCATTTTGAGGACCTTAGTGACAGCCCCACCACTGGGTACCACAAGAGAGCCACCTTGCTGCTGGAAAGACTGTCTTAGGGATAATATTGGAGGCTTTCCACAAAAATCAGTTTTGGTTCTTCACTTGGTCGCAAACAATTTAACAAGATTAATCTGTGAAGTTGCAGGAGTACAGCTCTCTTCAGACTTGTAAGAGCTCTCGTTCCTGGCACAACATAACAGATCAGAAATCCCTTTCAGTTTTCTGATGATGGTTTTGATTCCCAGCTAAATTGTAATTACACAGGAAATCCAAATGTAAAGCTGTGTAGCAGGGAGAGGTGCTCTTTCTTGTTCAAAAGCATCTCACCATTCTGTGGGTGGTCGCATAATTCAGCAAACACCCACGAATGGCAGAAGGTTGTGTCAGGCAGCTCTGTCACCCCAGCACTGCTGTGGACCCCCCCTAAACACTCCAGGGCATCCCAACTTTGCCAGGAGGTAAAACTGGCACTCAAAACAACATTTCAGAAAATATCTTGTTTGGAAAAATAAATATGAAAGAGTACAAATAGCATGTAAATCGGGATTATACTCCTTTTACCAGGCAGGGTATTTAATATTCACTTCCTCAATGAAGTGCAACATGGAGAGAATCATGAAAGCCACTAATAGAAGACAATGGTTTAGGATATTTTGTAATATATTATTAGTCTGAAAAGAAATATTCACAAGTTCCCTATTACCCACTTTGAAAACCTGAGTAAATCTGCCTGCCAGGATTCATTGAGTCCCTCCTGCTCATTTTGTGCACCACAAAGTTTATTCCTTTATCTTAAAAATTCACATTGAAAACAAAATGTTATTTATTTAAAACTTTTATTATTCAGTGGCTTATATGTTGTCTCCTGAGACATTTATGTAAGTTGCAGCAATGCATGGAGAAAATGAACTGTGGCTGCAAATAACTAAAAAATGTAAAAATTGTACCTCTTTCTCAGTAGTGCTGTGATGTATCTGAGTCCAATCTGCTTGTTTTACTGACAAAAATATGGGTTTGGTCTGAAAAGCAAAGCAAAAGCTCCAACGTTGCAACACATTAGTTGAATTCTGACTGCAGGGTTGCCAGTCTGACTGCCAATTCAGTTGTGATTATGGGATGTTTAATACCAAAGGAAAACTGCCTGTGTTAGGGTTTTGTTTCCCTCTTATCCCTGTCACCGGCACGTCTGTGCTTTCACTGCTTATGATCAGGAATGGATTAAGGCTCCAAACGGTGCCCAGATTCACCACAATTACTGGGTGTTCTCAAATGCTCCTTTGCAGCCTCTCCCCACGCAGTCTGCCCGCTGGCTCCCTCCTTCCTCCTTCTCCCAGCAGGATGCCAGCTCGCCTTGCCCTGCTCCTGAGCCCTTGATATCCGGGCCAGGGGAGGCAGCTGAGCCTGTGCCACCCCCGTGCCCAGCCCCGGCTGCTGCTGCCCCCAGATCGGCCTGGGAGGGTCCTTAATCCTCTCCTGCGGATGCTGGGCAGGCAGGAGGCAGAGCCACAGCTTGCTCTTCCATGCGAGGGGGAAGCTGTAGCCAGGGGATCCATAAAAATAATATTTGGGTTTGTAAACTGAACTGATTATATTTAGAAGGTGCAGAAGTGATATATTGTATCCCCACAAAATGTCAGGCTGCAAAATGGTTTATATCTGCACTTCACACAGAGGCAAAACTGACAATGGTTTAAATTCAAATCTGTTACTATTTTGATGTGACATCATAATAGTAGATGTATAAACTATAGGTGAGAACACACTGACAGTATTTTCAAACACATACAGTCATTAAAAAATAAAATGCTCAAGGGCATGAAAATTGTCTGTCCAAAATGATTTTTTTTTTCCATTTGAAAGTCTGACATATTGTATCTGGTCATTTATGACAATGGCATGCTGGGAACCTACTGCTCCAGGGTCAAAATTATTTCAGCCCTGATGGCTTTTATGCTAGACTTTTCTCCTTGCTCTTTCTATACGTAGGGCAAGCAGAGACTGTCAGAGAAGATGTGATGGCACATCACACAGATGCTGCCTGAAGTCATTCCTGTTGCTGGCAGGTCCTACGGTGTCTGAAAACTGGGGCACCATGGTGGGTGGAACTGCACAGCACCAAAATGATGCTCCTACAGTCCAGCTGCTTCCCTCAGTAAGTCAGGTATCTGTGCCTGCATGCGCAGTGTACACACACACACAACCTCTGACTACTTCAGTGATCATTTCTCTTGATCTCACTGAAAGCTCATCCAACCTGGTTTATGATTTTATTGATTTCAGTGCCTTGAACTGCAACCGGCTTGAAAAATCAGAACATCTGTGTTCTCTATCATCATTAAAAACGGCTCAGTAAAATTGTGACCTGTCATCTTTAAGTACACCTAGAGTATGAATTATGGAAACCTCCAGGGAATAAATAGCAAGAATTTAATAAATGAAAGGAGGCAAAATTATGTCAAGATTTTAAATCAAGTTGATTATTTAATGATCTGTTAGTCAGATGCTGTTTGATTTGTCTTCTTTAGCTTTACAAATACATTCTTTCTTACATTAAGCCTTTAAATACTAGGCAACCATTCTATCTGAAATAGCTCAAGGACTGCAGATTCAGTTTTGATAAAGAGGTATGGATTAGGAAATCTCCTGAGTATTCTCCTTTGTGTTTATACAATTCTTTGCCTTTTGGGGCAGATCAGAATACTATGATGACATTTATCAGAGTGAAAATTACAGTTTTAGTGCCACCTTAGCTAATGAGTGGCTGACCATTTTCTGCAGCAGGGGAAGGAACAATTCTGTAGTTCTGCTGTGTAACCCGTGTTTCACAGCTGTTTTCTCTTGTACATTGATCTGCTGCATTTTTGATAATTTTACTGTATATGCAATGTCAGTTCTTCCAGGTACCTCTAATGCTGACCTCCTACTGCAGTTCACACTGTGAACGGAACAGGGATGTTACTCTTGGCATCAGGCTGAGGCACACATTTTGGGATAAAGAAGCTCAAAGAGCAGTCAGGCAGTCAAAACAGAGGCAGAAACAAGCAAACGTAGCAGTCCACAGTTGGTTTCCTGGCATATTATTTATTTTGTTAATCAGTACTGATAGTAAAATCCTTTCCAAGAAGTCATTCAAATTTGTTATTATTTCTCTTTGAAGCTGTGGTTCATTAAGGTCTATTTTTTATTAGCATTAAGGTTTCTCACCGAGGCTCCAGGCTCCAGGTCAGGCACAAGCAGTTTAATAAGATTCAGATGGTATACAAGTCTTCAGACTTGCAATAACAGCTCCTGTTCCTGGCAGACCATAACATCAGCAAGCTCCAGTTCCGCTTTCTGTTTACTGTAGATAGTTCTGATTCACAGCAAAATTGAAATTACACAGGAAATCAAAATATTCAAACTTAAAGGTATGCGACAGAGAGGCTCTTTTACTCTTCCAAGACTATTTTATAATTCTGGGGAATGAAGGCATTTTTCAGTGTTTAGCACAGTAAAAATCTCACAGGGAAAAAAATATGTGATAGGGAAAAAAACCCAACATAAAAATATACTAATCCTCTCTCAAAGAATTGCAGTGTGCACAGTTTAAAGACATATGATTGCAGAGACTTACATTTCGTATTGTTTAAAATATTGCTCCTGGTGTTTAACATGGAAAACACAGGACAGGAAGAGAAGAGCTGTGCTGGATAGAAACACCTGTAAATATATCTCGCTCATCAATAACTCCTGTTTTAAGCTCTGATAGGAATTTTTGCATAAAAATGAGGTTAAATCCCTAAGCAGTTGCTAATCCCCCACTTAGAGCTGTGAATTTCCATGCTGAACAGTATCCATGTAGCTGAAGAGAGTCAGTCTGCGCATGTATTGCATGTATGTATGTATGTATGTATGTATATTGTACACCTGTGTCTGTTTTACTTGCAGAATGCAGAATTCAAAAAGGAAAATGGATTCATATCAATATTCACAGCCTTCTCTATTTTGTTGTGCATAGAAGATCTGATACTTTTGGCTTCAAGATCTGCCATGCTGGTAATGAATTTACAGCCTGGAAATGAGCCAGCTTCACTATCTAGTTATCTCCCGTTTAGTTTGCTCATATTATTGGAAAATTGCACCAATGTACAAACATCCCTTTCATTCTAAGGGAAATGGAAAAACTTAAAAGATGTTCAATATTTTTTGTGTGAAATGTAGATACCAGTGAGGGTGATAAAAGCTTCAGCAACAAGGAAAAAAGAATTAAAATTGGCAGAATTTATGTGTTCTTTGATACTTGTTCAACTGTATTTTTAGACTGCTGTGAGTACAAGGAAATAATATTCTGATGCATATGTATATATGTGTGTACATATGTATGTATGTATGTATATATATGTGTGTGTGTGTGTGTGTGTATATAATATATATATAACATCCAGACAGACAACCCCTCTTAAGAAAAGCACACTGTCCCTAGACATACTAAAAGAACCATGTTCTCATTTTGGAGCTCTTCTCAAACTCAATAATTAATTCTACAACTCATATTCATAATTACCCTTATCAAGTTTTTTTAATAATGAGTTTAAATTCCACAGAAACCTGGCATCTTTTCCTCTCTGTCTCCACACAGAAAAGCTGTTGAATAAGCACAATATATTTCTTATCTTTCAGGAACTCAGGCTAGTTCACAGCATAAGCAGCTAAGCTGAAAGATTTAATTCATCTTGTTCATTAAAATTCAAATAATTATAAAGTCAGAGATGTTAACTTTTCAGTTATTACAATACAGCTGGAAAACAGAGACTGTTGCACCAGCTGGGAGACTTAAAACCTCATCTTTGGTGGCCAGGTAATTTTACTTAACAGTTTAGCAGGAATTTAAATCAATACTTCTGAGAAATCTGCTTTATGAAATTATTATTATGATTAATTGATTTAAATGTGCTTTTATAAATCTCATGATATTTCACATGACATACATGTAGGGATTATTTCAAGTGCCTGTGGGTGTGTTCCTTTCTGTCTTTAAGTACTAGACAGAGTTCAGTGTAGAGATAAATAACCCACGACCCCTTTAATCTCTGATTCTTAAATTTTAATGGGAAATTGCACTTAAATGCACAAGATGGGTGGGACTGCTTGAAACATTGTGCTCAGGAGACAGGGTAGAGCTGGGTTTATAACCCTTGCTGAGGCATTTTTGATTCCTTTTTCAAACTTACTGCTCTCTGAAATCTCCCTGTGAGATACTTTCTTTCACTAGCTGCATTTGCCTTCTCAGCTCAAAACTTACAATACTTCCAAGAATAACCACCAAAAAGTCAAGGGTATGGTTTGCTACAATGCTTCAGCATTGCCACACTTAAAGAGAAAGTATTTCCACCAAGGAATATACTCTATGGCATATTTCCACCTGCTGGTGCTACTGGTCAGAAGTGTTCTTAATGGATACAGATTTACCAGTTGTAAAATTAATATCTGCCCTTAGGGAAATTCACATGAACTTCAGCAGTTCTGGTGTTAATTTACTGCTCAAATGGCACTTCCTCCTCTGCTCTATGCCAGAAAATGGGCTCAGCTCCTATTAGACTTGAAGAATTGTGAGTGAGACAAAGGGAAGGTATTCATAGCACAGCTAGCCAGGCCTCATTTATCAGCCAGATATCAACTTTCAACTTTATTTAAAAGTGAGAAACTGAAAATCAGCTGACCACCACATGCCACAGTTAACGCCTACAGATGTGTCCCATTGCAGTCCAGCAAGTTTGTGGGTGCAGTTGTCTGGCTGGTGAGGATAAGAAGGCTGTTTGCACAAAAAGTGGAGGTTATCTGGCAATCTGATGCCTTTTTGTGTGACCAGAGATACTGGAGATGCTTGCAGGGCAAAGGGGTATTCTCTGAATCTGACCTTGAGAGATGTGAGGAACTGCTGTGTGCTTTGAGAGCTGAAGGTACTCACTGCAAGAAGTAACTCCTAGTGATGTGTGCAAGGACAGCAAGAGAAGGATTTGTGGGCGATGAGATAGGAAATTCCTAGCACCATCTTCACACCCCTTCTAAATGAATAGCACTTTCCAGCCTTTTATATTAAGTGATTAGAAAGAGTTAAATGAGCATGATTGCTATGGAAATTTCATAGGCATTAATGTTTTCTACTCCTTCTGTATTGAATGCCCTTGTGATAGAAGAGAAAGAACAAACATCAAAAGTACCTTTTAACTTTGCAATTCTTTCTAAATTTCTTTAAACTTATAGGCCATACTGCTGGCTTTCAAACTTCAAAGCATGCAGGAAGATCAGGGTCACTCAGAAAATTATTTCTTACAGTTTAATAAAATATGCATGTGAATTGTATGACCTGTCAGAGAAATTATTTATGTGTTAATGTAATGTTGTAACATTAATTACACACTTTAATTTCTTCCTTAGTAGCTTCTTGACCAGTAAGAACAGTACTGGTTCTAAATTGGGGTTGAAACATATGGTGTATCACCAAAGCTTAAATAATTTCCACACTCAATTGCTTTTTTGCTTCCACAAGATAAGAATCTTTTTTTTTTTTTCCCCCCTTACTATTAGTGTTTGGGCAAAAGGAAGAAACCAAGTTCTTTTACCTTTTACTCTCAGGATTTGCGATGCATCATTTTCAGTCTCAGTCTTCCACAGTGGTGTACTCTGTATGTATCATATTTATTAATACCTATTAGGGTTGCAGAAATACCTATTGGATGGGTTTTGTTTTTTTTAATGAATTAAACAGTTTTTATTTATGGCCAACTATTGTAAAGTACTTAATCCCATAAGATTGGTTCCTTTGAATTTCTTTCCATAGGGATTTCGCACCTCTTTTGCTATGGTATACATGCGATTAAAATCATGTACATGCTTGCACAAGGACATATACAGAGTCTTATCTACTGATTTATTATTAATATAAAGTTCTTAATAGATACAGAAAAGTTCTGGGTCACTTATTTCAACAATGTCCTGTAGCAAATCCATAGTTCAATTCTAAATTTTCTGTAGGCAGTGAGAAAAAAAGAAAATGAGTTCTTCAATCAGCTACCATGCAAACTTTCTGTATGGTGTTTGCAAATCTCCTACTTGTGTAGTCCTCTCAAATGTAACTCTGAGGCCTAACTTCATTAAAATGGTTTGAAATCATTCAAGGGAAAGTGCTATTTTGCAGATATTTTTATAAAAACTATTTGCTTTTATCTGTGTTCATTGTTTTAACTTCTAACATTTCCTTCATTACTTTTATGTTCTTGTACTATGGCCCAAGGTAAATTAAGTAGAGTAAGTAAGAGAACCCATTTGGCATTGTTGGTATTATTCATTATGTTATATATGTTTGTCTTACTTTGCTTAAATAAATACTTCATGTCTCTTTAATCTTCTGAAGCATCTATCTGTCTAGTATTTCAAAGATTTTCTTAGTGACAGTGATGCTGGGATTACTATTTTTTATAAAATTATTGATTTTTCTTCTGTCAATGTGCAGTCATTCCCTGCTGTACTTTTTCTACTGTCCAGAATAACCTAACCCATAGATCACTTGTGGCTATTATGTTTTCTCTAGCTACATGCCATCTTCCTTGTATTTTATCCTGGCATCAATGCTATCTCATGGAAGGGGTTCTCCAGTTCCTCCACATTCAGTCAGCCTGCACCCAGTCTTGGTGGCACTCAATGACGTCATAATGCCAGATGAGGCTCTTTTGTCATGAATGCGCAGAACTTGGAGCTCAATTTGATTTCATAAACCTCCCAGCAAATTTTTGGCATTTATGCATTAGATTTTGGGGTGTGCTGGATTTCACTCAGCATCCTCTACATTCAAAATTAATATATCTTGCTTGACTTTTGAGTCACACAGAGTCATGCAGTACATGTTTGAGACTTGGATTGGGACCTGAAGGCCATCATCAAGTAGGTCACCACCCACATAAGAAAGGCATCTTTGTTTCATGTAACATCCATTTTTAGAAAATGAATTGAGAAAACACAATGTGAAAAAAGAACCAAATTCCAGAAGTCCTGTTGTTGTATTGCATTGGGATTGGCACAAAAGTCATGGATGAGCCATAAGCAGACCCAAACAACACACGTAACAGAAAGTGACATTTAACTTGCTTTTCCAATGTGAAATTTTTTGAGGTTAGGAAGAGGGTTAAATTATATCTTTTCTCACATGTTGGCACTTTCTGGAAATGGTGGGAGAAAAAGTGGAATTATGAAAATATCACAGGTATTTTTTGGGTCCTGCTGGTTTAAAGGAAGTCAGGAAATACTGAAAACCATAGAAAGACATTTTTCCCTGACATTTCCTACCATCAGCATTCAGGGACAATTTAGATAAATTTCCAGGAGCTTTGGGGGGATGTCCAGGTTTTGCAGTTCCCCTTCAAAATGTATTAAATGGTTGAACTCTTTTGCAATTTGCTTGAAACAGCTAAAATGTTTTTGTTCATCATCAATGATGAGATGTGTGTTTCTTCATTTATTCATGTCCCATTCATAGATACAGATTGAGATTCTTTATATTACAGTCCATTGGGTAAGTGGTAGAATGTTACTTCTGTCTAAAAGATTTTTTTTACATTTGGGTTTAGGATTAGCAGAGTGGAGCCCTGACCTCTAAACCTAAAGAACCTAATGAATAACTCAGAGAGGCAGGAGATGAATGTCAGGAACTGAGAGAAGACAAGAGGATCCTGGCTATCTGCTTTTTATTTTATCAGTTTTTCTAGTTAAAAATTTGTTCATTCTGAAAGAGCTAACTCTTTCCATGAGTTTGCAACACACAATCACCTCTCCTCTCTCTCCTTTATGTTGGCTGACTCCAGCATGGTCCCCTCCGCTGTCGCATTACCACCCTAGAACTGCATGTTCACAGCTCTCCAGTGGCTTCCTGTCTCAGCCCCTGTGCCACTCTGGCTGCTCTCAAAGGTTCATTGTTAGCTTGACTCCCACTGGCATCACATCTACGGCACAGATTTCCCAAAGGAATGAATTCTGCTCTTCTCAAAAGGAGTGTATTCCTTTTGTCATCCTGTCCTGGAATGGGTTTTCTAGAGGTGTTTAGGCTGGAAATGGATGGTTAAGCATGGCCTAGTGCTGGCATGGTGGAAAACACGAGGAGCAGAAACCTATGAGAGGTGTGCTGCATCCACAGAGACCATGAGCATCACCCAAGCCCAGGCATAAGTTTCACCCCTTTTCAAGTTCCTTCACAGTTCATATTCCCTGGTTCATGTCCCAGATAATCCCCTTCAGGAGGCACTTGTCTGGGTATGTTATGGATGACTGGCACACCAGGGCAGCATCAAGCTTATGCTCTTTAACTCATAATTCCTCCCATCAGCTCCTCTATTACGCAGGCTGTCTCAAAATCTCAAGTTGTGTGTTTATTTGTTTAAGACAGCACTGATGTCCATGCATGCCATAATCTTGCTCCCCTCCCAGCATGTTAGACCTTTCCACATGGCCAGACACATTTTAACAAAAAATTTTTACCTAGATGGCCTAAGTAGTGGCATTTTCCTTATGAATCTATTCTGCTTTGCACTGGGAATCAAAAAAAAAAAAAATCAGTATTGTTGTTCTGCTCCGTCAGCTTTTCTGATGAAATAAGTCTATTCATTAAGAAGACTGTCTGGCTTTATTTACATACAACATATTTCTTTCCCATTCTTCATTATACATATATAATTATTTTTACATTGCATTCCCAGAGGTGAGTGACAGCATACAGATACCAGAGATGCTATTCTGCCTCCAGCAAATGCTCTGAGAAGTGTATGGTATTAAGTAAGGACCCTGTTTCCTTGGTTACATTTAGCAAATTTGCATGCCAGCATGGTTCTGTTCATCATGAGAGACATCACAGCCCTGTCCATGGAGAGAGGCTTTTGGAAGTGAATAACCTTTGCATTCTTAGCTTCTGCTTTGAATACACAGATGAGGAAAAAATAGTTGTCAGCATAGCAGGGGATAGGCAGGCTGAGAAGCTGAGTCCTGGAAGCCTTTGGGAATGAAATCAAGTCCTTTATAAGACTGGGCAAAGAATCTGTGGGTCCAGAAGTTCATAGGTTTGACTTTAGTGCTCCTTATGAATGACCACAAGATAATTAGCAGCTCTTTCTCAGAACTTGTGCCCTGGCTGCAGTCTCTGGTTATGCTCTGTGATGGGGAGGGGGAGGACTCTGCTGTTGCACATTCACTCATTCCCTGGAACATGAAGTGCAAGGGAGAATTTTTCCCTAAGTCTATAAAAGTAATGTATTGAGACAAAGTTAACCTGGCCACAGAAGTCAGGCAGTGAAGGCAGACCAGTAGAGACTGTCCTGGAAACTAAACCTCCTCAGACAGCCTATGGTAAAAATGCCATTTGCCTTCTTGGAGGCATTGTGCCCTGGCTGGACAGCATCAGCCTTGTGCTAGCAGGCCCAGCTTCCCCCATATCACCCAGACACAGTGGACAGACAGAGCCTCATTCCTACATTAATCCCTGGAAATGGGATTCTCCCCTGAATGTGCTGTGTCACTGTATACAAATTTACCTACAGGTTCAGTCCTAGCTGAATTTCAGTGAACAATCCAAAGCTAAGGTAAAGCATTAATTTAATGTATCTTTTCAGATTTTTTTTCCAAAAAAGTTTATCACATCCATTTGGTGACTGACAGCCAGTGAGCCTGCCACTCACTGAATAAAAGCTCTGTTAACTTTCAAACTGGACAAGGGCAAAGAGGGTATTGCAGTGCCAGGAAATGGATGAGCATTCAGAGAAAAAGTCCTGAGTGGCAATAAATACAGTACATAGCTGTGTTTTCAAACCAGGTAAAATATACGTGCAGTTTCCAGTAAAATATTAGAAATTGATTGAACAGTAAGTCATTGATCCAAACATCTGCAAATGAAGACAACATAAGCTGCAAGTTTATTAAACTGATGCACCAGCTATTTTCCAAGTTGCTCCAAGGCATGAGTTCAGAGTTCCCACCGGGGTGGGTTCATAAACAGACTTATGTGCACAGCCCCTCTCCAGATCCTGTGGTGGTGCACTGATCTCCAGTCTGGGCACCAACTGCAAGGGTGTTGAGCTAAATGGCTCTGTGAAGAGCTTTAATGGGTGAGTTACCCTTTGAAATCTAACACCCTAACTGTGCCTGTGTGGTGCTAGGAAAAGGATGGGATGAGCTGAGGGTCTATACAGGCCTAGCTGGAAGAATGCCTTCCTGATCCTCCAACGCAACCTTCTTCAGTCAGCACTCTCTGTGGAGGAGGAAAGAGGTCGCTCCTGGACATGCAAATACTAAAACTACCAAAAAAGGGCTAAAAGCAGGCCAACTCCCTTTTATTTCAAACAGGGTAATAGAAATATGAATTTTTACCTATCTCTTCTGTGAAGGGCTCTCCTGCCCCTTGGTCTTCACCTGACTCAGCCTGATAAAATCTTGGCACTTAATGAAATGGGGAGAGGGGTTTTGAGATAAGCTCTTTCAGAACAGTAGTTAAAGAGTGAAATGTTTTTCTGCTTCAGAAAGGAGATTCTTATCAGTGTAGAAATTAATTACCTTTCTTAAAGTTTTGCTATTTTTCCTCATACTGCAAATTAAGATATGGGGAAATTTATTGTCAATGTTTAAAGTGCCAGTGTTGTCTGGACAGGGTTTTCTTTTTTTGGGATGTCCTTCAAACTGCCACTAAGGACATCAAACATTAGGTTGACGTATCTAATTTGAATTGCAAAGAAATTAATTTTGAGGCATAGACACACTTTCAATCCTGGCATTTGGCTGATCTGTGGAGTTGCATTTGGCAGGTGGCTTGAATGAGCACTGCTTCAAGCAGCACTAGCTGTGGGCATCAGGGCATCCAGCTGTGAAAACAGATCTGCATGGTTCAGTAATGATAACTGGTACTCAGGGAAGTCTCTTTATCTTGCAGAATCCCAAAGGGATTGATGGCTGGTGAGGACCACAGCCAGGTGTACGGTAACCAAGACACTGATACCATTTCTGTCTCTGCTGAGGGCTCATCCCTCATTTTGGCTTTGACCCTCATTGAGTGCTAGATGTCTTGTTTCCCTAGCAGCACTTTCTTCCTTATTACATGTCTTTTATTTCCTAGATTAGTCAGACCAAGAGCCAAGATCCTAAATCCCAGTTCTGTTCAAATTTGCAGGGGTCAGAGCCAGCCTCAGAGCTAAGCCTTAACTCCTTGCAATAATCACCAGCCTGAAATCATAAGGGACACCTTCAGACTCTTGTGAGACAGACTTCAAAATCTATTTAAAAAAATGTGGTCTTTTTATTTGCTGCTTATATTGTGTTCCTGGTTTCAAGATCTTCTTTGTGAACTTGGGAGCTTTTTTCATTATAAATTAAAGTGGAAATTGTCATGTAATCTCCAGATGCCAGGAGAGAATGTTGTGTCTGCTACTGGGAGATTCTTGATAAAATCATAAGAGTGGGCAGCTGGATACATGGGCCTATCAAATTATTCTAATAATAACAGAGTTTAAAGGCTCCTGGCAGACCCCCTGTGTAATCCCTGAAGAATTTACAGGCATATATATTCTGCTTTGGAGTATCTCTGTTCTTTCCGTATTTGATGAACAAAAATTTTCATTTGGGTGTAGATGTGAATTCCATGCCAAGGAAACAAAATAAGCTTGGACTTCTGAGTTCAAGCCCTGTGCTTCCCGGGCCAAGGTAAGAAGACAAAAATGAAAACTTGAGAGATTCCAGCACATCTCCTGAACTGAAACAGTTGTCTGTTGTTGGGTTTGTTGTTCAAAATTCGACATCAATACATACATTAATGTTCTCACCACCTGGACTTAAGAGCTGTTTAAAGCTCTTGGCTTAATCCAAATACACTGAATTACATGCAGAAAGCATAGTTCCATGTTTTTACCTTTTTTGTTTCTGGCCAAGCATGAATCTTTAGTTTGTGGCTGTCAGCCATGCAGTGAAGCCATTTGCTCAGCTGAGCATGGGCTTCTTGAGGCTGCACACGTGCGAGTACATCACACATCAGACTGGTGCTCTTCACTCTGCCCCCTCCATGTGCAAAGTCACTGGTCTGTTAATGATGGAATTGGTCCCCTCAGAGCTGCGGGGAAGAGAAAGAGAAGAAGAGGGAAATAAAAGGTATGTGTTAAAATGGGAAAGGGGGATAAAGATGTGTGTGTAACATGACAACTCATGCACCTCTGAGAATATGAAATATAATTGGTAAGGAACGGTTTTGACAGTCAATGAGAGGTATTGACACTAAAAAGAGAAAAATCATTTTATTAAAATTAAATGTTTGAAAGATGAGCTCTGGAGGCAGAAATCAGAATATAATGAAGTCTTAGTCTATGAACCAGGCCAGAACAGATAATTCAATTCAAGGAAATTCAGTTTAATCTGTCAAGCAACCTAGTGATAGTGATTGTGGAAATGAGTTTTTCTTCCTGATCTTTTCAACTTCAAGGCAGTAGAAACTTAACAGTGAATATCTGATGTAACATATTGGTAGTATTTCTTTTCCACTTGCCTACAACTACTTTGGGTACAAGGGAGTGCAGCTTTGGGGTGCTATCTGGTTAAAGGGTGCATTTCAGTCCCCCTTTAAGAAATAAATTTTCATGTGCCATTTAATATCCCCATTAAAAATACAACAGGAAGTGTAGGTGTATTTGGTAGAATTTAGTTTACATAAATAAAGTATACCCAAGTTAGCTCTTCCCCGTTCTCCCATAGTGGCAGCAGAGAGCTGTTTTTCTTCTTATCCTTGCAAGTCATCCAAGCCTGGAGTGTTCAGAGATTAAAACAGATTTAATGACTGAAAGTCCTCTATGTGTGTTTATCTGTATTTTCCAAGTCATGCTGACTTCTCTGACTCACAGCAAATTGGAAACTGAGAGTGTATAATGGGGATGCAATGCTCCATGCTGTCCTTAAACCTTAAATTTTATATCAAGCATCTACTTTTGGCTCCAATCACAGAGGAGAACGAGTTGCTGGACTTTTGATATGACCTGGTATGACCATTCCTGGTTGATAGTAAGATAC
Organism: Pardalotus punctatus; assembly: GCA_013400915.1. Lineage (NCBI taxonomy): Eukaryota > Metazoa > Chordata > Aves > Passeriformes > Pardalotidae > Pardalotus > Pardalotus punctatus. Next base: position 171,216 of record VZTX01020049.1, on the reverse strand, counting down.
ATATAAAATACCTGGGTAAAAGGTAAAATAAGAAATCATAATATATGCAGCTCATGCTGTACACACATAAAACAATCCTGTTACCAAGGAACTTGTGCCAGAAGTGAGAAAAATCCTAGCAATGTAGAAAGTGTGTATCTGTGAATGCATATCTGTTCTCAAGGGAGAGGCAAGTGCCTAATTAAAGCAAAATTTATTTCAGAGCCTGTTAGAACCCAGTTTTTCATAAAGGCTTTAGCCTTAAAAACGACTACTCTGAGATATCAAGAAGTCAGGTAAATCTCCAACGGCTTTATTTTTGCTTCAGTTTACTGAGGATGGACTATGGCCCAGCACACTGAAAAGAGATTTCGTGGTATATGGAATCCTGGGAATCAAACAGGTGCTCTGGGATGAAGGCAGGGCTCCCTGCCATTGTCAACCATCTTGATTTAAACTTTGGGTTAAATAGAAAAAGATGGGAAAAAAAGCCTTTTTGTCTGAAGCAAATTTTAAAAAAACCAACAAACTGACTGTTAATTGCATGGAATCCAGCTGGAGTGGTAAATATCTACTACAAGGGGTTTTTTTTCTGGGTAGAAGTCTGAGCACTTAAACCAGAAACACACTTTTTTTCTTTTTAAATTGCCAAAATTCAAGACCTCTATTTGTCTCCAAAAAACATGAATATTTTTGTTTCCCATTAAAAACCAAGCTGTTGGGCTCCCATACATTTGAGAAAATGCTATTCCCTTGTCTTCCATTAACTAAGTTGGTGTAACAGTCCTGTTCTCTGCCTCTGTGTTATACCAGCTTTCAGGCAGGCAGTAGAAAATCCCATCTCTAATCAGGTCTCTGAGACAGCAAATTTGTTTGCTTGGTTTATGGTTAGGCTGAGGTACTTAACGGAAAACCTGACTCACTTTATTGGATCAGAGTTTGCAAGGTGCTTTTGTTTCTACCAGTTTCTTACAGGTTTCCCAGGAAACAGGAGGCAGTCAAGTTTGGGCATGATATTGATGAGAGGAAGTATTCCGGATTAATGTGGCAGGTGTCAAATTCAAGACTATTCTGAGGCAATATGAAGTTAATGCAATTAAAACATAAAAAATATTTAGATTTTTTTTTTCAATTTTTCTTATAGCTTCACTGTTTTTTCTTCAGGAAATTTTCTTCATGTATCATCAACAGAATTTGATGGAGAGCTGAGATTTACCCATAATACTGACAAATAACCTTTGTATATAATGTTATATACCTATAATATTAAGACAAAATTTCCAGTTCAATGGCAGGGAAAGTATTGCAATAGAAACTAGTAACAATGAAAGATCTGTCTAACAATATTATAGAGCAATCAAATGGCTGGTTCTAAAAACAGAAAGGAAAATACTGTGGTTTTGCTTCAAGATAAATATTTCTGCTTTATGCACGCTATAAAAATGTATCCCCTTCTGGACAAAGTAACCAGACCTTAAAAAATGAACCCTTGCCTTTTTTTTGCACTCCCTAAATCTTTCTCTTTTTTAATGACCTCTGTGCCACAATTTTTGCCTCCAAGTGGTAATTAACCACTCTGCAAGTCTTCACAAGTAAGCCAGAAATTAATTACACTTAAAAAAATAATCTGTAGCATTAATATATTTTTAACCAAAGTAATCAGACTTGTACTACTACACTCTCATGTCCCTCAAGTACAAATGTTATGAAATTTTCAATAGCTTTCAATGTCCTGCATAACAATTGAGGTTGAAAAAACTGCAACGCCTGAACCACCAAAGGAAGTCTGAAATGAGCAGAACTGTCCTTTAACACACCTCAAAATAGTTTACAGTTGTTGTCCATGGAAAACAAAACTTGCTTCATGCAACTTTTTTTTCCAGCGTCTTGCATAAAATGATGGGAAAATATGCAAATAAGATTAAGCATCTTGCATTGCATTTGATCGTATCTTGCAACATCTTAGGGGTGGAGAAAAGATGATGAATGCCATCATCCAATTTTCCCCCAGGTTTTTAGTTAACCAGCAGAATGTCTACATGCAGAGTTTGATTCTTTCACTTAGGCTGGTACCAGTGGGGAGAAAATATATTCCAGTCAACAAAACCTCCCTCAGGCACACGGTGCTCAGAGAATGGAAGGCTGCACATTCTATCGGTTACAGCTACAAACCTGTCAGTAAGTTTGTAGTAAATCTCCTTGCTTTTGAGACATGACCTGCTTTGTTTAAGGAATACATGGCACTATCTTTTCTATGTTTGGTTTATATCAGCTTCAATAGGGGTGGTTTTTATCAGGAGCTTTTCTCTGACATCATGTTTGCCAAATGACTCAGATTTGCATGACCAGTACTGCCAAATTAGAATAAACTGCCCAACTTTTCAATTTTCATCAATTTTCTGATCATTTTACACCAAAGTGTAACATATCTCATTATTTAAATCTGTGCTAAATTTGCTGGAGTAAGAGCCATTTGATATGAATGCTGATATTTAACAGTTCCCTTTTTACATCAAGGAAAAGTAGACTTTTAATTAGGGATTGCGGAGCAGTGTGATTAGAACGTTTTATATACTTTTAAGCACATATTTTGGGGTCTGAGAATAAGGAGCATCTTTGAATTTGTTATGCCCAAATCCATTAAACCAGTAGAAAATAGATTAACAAGAATAAACCTTTTAATCTACCGGAAATTAAGTATGTAATCAATACTGGGAAGAGAACACAAAACCTGAGATACACCAATGACAAATTCACTTTGAAGATCAAAGAAAGGAATTAAAAGTAATTTTTATGAGCATCATAACCTAACCTTACAGTCAACTTTTTAGACTATATTAGGTTCATCTCAGATGGAAATATTTCTGGGTGAAATTCTGAGGAAATTCTTCTACCTTCATATTTGGAGTATGTATATGTATCACTACAAAATTGGCTAGATTTACATAAAAATAACTAAAATCAGTCTTTTGACTGCTTAGCCAATCTCAGTTGAAATGGGGCCCTAAGAAGCATTTGATGGTGACATTCAGGCCGAGACATAACAGGACCAGCTTTGCAATCTGCATGTATGTGTATGCTCCATCTTGTATGGCACCCATGCGTCCCCAGTGCAGGCATAAGTTTATTTCTTCCATGTCAGACCATATCAGNAACATATAAGTTTTTGTCTCACCCAAACCCCTGAAAAAAAATGTGTGGGGGGGGGGGGGGGAAAGAAAATAAAAAAGAAGGAAGTGTAATTACAACAGGTTTTCTGGACAAGAGAAGGGTCTTGAATTGTATTCAATTTGTAAGAAATGACAGAAGAGCAAATGTGACACTCCAGGTTTCTGTAAGACAGTCTGGAAGCTTTAGGCATTCTCCAAGACTATTGCATCAAAATGCAAGCCCTACCCTACTTCTTTTGTTATATTGTTCTTATTTTTGGTTGGTTTTAGATGACAAAAAAATACAAGTCTCAGGCATTATGTCTGAAGGTGCAAAGGCACAGTGTATTATGCTGGCTATTTTGTGTCACAGAAAATCTGCGATGTTTAAAAAGAAACATAGGAGATAAAGAGGAGCACTAAAATATAAAACAGAATGCTATATTTTTTTCTTCTTAGTCTCCCTTCACACAGCTCCCTCTGCTCTCCCCTTTACTCTTTTTTCTCCCACTTTTAATTTTTTTTTTTTAAATTTTCTTCCTGAATTGCCTTTTCCACCTGTTGTCCTCTATTCTCACCCCTAGAAGCCTGACACTGGACTTGTGAGGAGGGCCGCCATCAACAGCTATGGAAGCTGCCCCAGGTGAGCAATCTCATCACTCTTGCAGGGCTGGCAGTGTCAGGAAATCCAGTACCAGGAACAGCAGGAGAACCAACCAAACAAATGAATCCATTTAATAAGGTGAGCTAGTGATTCCTCTGAGAAACAATCTGAGCCTGTGGAGGGGACATAGAGATCTCAAACTGCTGTTGGACACCTCTGTACCCATTTCACCTGATGTGAAGGCTGGAGCAGGAGCAGAAGCAAGACCTGATGAATCTCTCAGGGTGGTGAAGCAATCTGCATTTAAGCCAGAGTTACTCTACTTCATTTGAACCTTCTTAGTATGCATTTTGGGGGTAATTTCTGCCTTTTTGTTGTCTGGGTTAGCAAAACAGCCCCAGTGTTTGACATCTGCATAAAGCATCTCTGAAAATAAAAGGTTTATTTTCAACAAAACTTTACTTCTATGCACAGCAAAAGGATAACCCAATAGCACATTTCTCTCCCTCTGCTTTCTCCCCCTTCTGGGTATGGCAAGAAGCCTTCTCTTTTTTGCTGGGTTCCTCTGTGCATGTGCTGAAAACCCATGTTCCATGTTCCTGCATTTCTCTAAGCATTTCAGTTTTCTCTTTGTTCTTCAGCACTGTCTGGGAAAGATAAATCTTACTCACTGGATTTCCATCAGGCAGATGTGGTCTCCAGTTATTGGCTGCTCATGTTGTTCCCCTCAAAGTTTCCTTTATAACCTTATCTTTGGCATTGTCTCATTTCCTGCTTGCTTCCCACCAGGACTTGCCTTTGATTTAGCAGGTGAACTCAGGGGCAGATCCTGTTTAAAATGTATAGATGGGTACCTTACTCCTCACCAAAGCCTCTGGAGGGGTGTTCATGCACCTCCCTATTCTACTCAGAGGGGCTTTTGAAACTAATTGCAGCTCCTCCTTGACTAGCTTGGCTGCCCTCTTGCCTGTAGCTGTCTTCGAGCTCTGAAAGTCAAGGATAACTCCGAGAAAAACAAACAAAGGGAATGTTTTGTTGGCTTCTAGTTTAAAATAATTGCTTTGCTTAGACCTTGTAACAACCTCTATCATTAACTTTTGGGAGTGGGCTTTTTTCATTAAATCCAAACATGTGCTCATACACTGTCTGGGAAATTCATGACAACCCACTGAGGTGTCATGACCTTCTGCTGGGATGAATAATTTTTGAATGGAAATTATAGTGGCACTGAGTGAGCTGTGTTGAGGTTGCATACATAGTGTTACTCACGATAACTGCATCAGAACCTTATTGTTACATCTTTGTGTTCATAAATATTTTAGCAGTGATTTGTGGCATTTTGCACTCAATTTTTCACACAGTCAGAATCAAAGGTTCCAGTAACAAGCCAATGAAGCAAAGGGCATTGAAGCTGCCATTCCCCATCTGGTATATGCATTTCTTGATTTTGTGCTCCCTGAGTATCCCAAGAAATGGGAAGTTATGGCTTCTATGTTAATGGCACTGTGATATGGGGCTGAAGTAGGCTCCCCTGGAGACAAAGATCTACCACACAGCCTTCAGAAACTGCTTAAAAATACACTTCATAAGCCTTTCTCTCATAAGAAGGCCATAATTATGACCTGCCTAACTTAGAGCAGGACTGGTGAGGCAGAAGCCAAAAAGACATCAGAAAAGAGCTTTTGATTTTCTGCTAGGGAGGGGAGAAATCGAGACCAACACACCAAGAGCAAGAGCATGCAAACATACAGGAATAGGACATGAAAAAATGTTACCCTGACTAATGTCATCTAGTTGCCTTTGTGTGCTAGCTTTACTTCTAATTTGTCAAACAAGAAGTTGAACCTTTTCTACTTTCAACTACTGTCCTAGTTATGGCTGGGATAAAGTTAATTTTCTTCCTAGTTGCTGGTATAATGCTGTGGTTTGAATTTAGTATGAGAATAATGTTGATAACACATTGATGATTCAGTTGTCACTAGGCAGTTTTTACACTTAGTCAAGGACTTTGCAGCTTCTCTCACTATCACACCAGCTAGTGGATGAGGGAGCACATGAAGCTGGGAGGAGATACAACCAGGTCAGCTGATCCAAAGTGGCCAATGGGATTTTCCATGTTTTATGGCATCATGATTGACATATAAGCTAGAGGGAGAGTGGTCAGCGGCTGCAGCTCAGGAACTGCTGGGTATCAATTTGTGGGTGGTGAGGAATCACTTTTTTCTATCTTCTAATTCTATTATTGTTATTATCCCATTCTTTTCTGTCCTATTAAACTGTCTATATCAGTCCCCAAATTTTACTTTTTTTTCCCCGATTCTGTAACCAAACCCACTGGGAAGAGGGGAAAGTGAGTGAGTGGCTGTGTGGTCTTTAGTTACCTGCTGGGTTAAGTTTACCAAGAAAGTTGCATGCCTAAAAACAAACAGAGAAACAAACACAATCCAAGATTTCTTCTCAGCTCTAGTAATCTTCATTTTTTGTTCATCCTGACAGCAAAATACTGATGATTGTTGGTAGGTTTTTAACTTGGCAGTAAAATTAATATTTGCATGGCACAAAGTTGTGCCCTATTGCATCCAGCAGTTTGTGATCTGTATCCACCTCTGTATCTGCAGAGCTCTCACAGTTAAATAGAGAAGGAAAGTGGATGAGACAGAAGTGAGCTGGATAAGACTGCAGCACGGAGCTGTGGTATCACATAACCACTGTGCTGCTGCTGCTCTTCTCAGCACCTACCCATAATGAGGTTTTACTTTACTACTGTACAGTATTGAAGTGATAACTTTTTGAGGAAGTTTGGTTAAGGTTCACAGTTCTTTGCGGGAAGCTCTCTTTTAAATAGCTGGTGTACAAGTCAGGAAGAACTTTGTTCTTGCACCTTAAAACTGATGTGAATATCTATACCAGTAATTTAACTACAGGGAAAAAAAGCCAGAGAATATAAGGTGTCTGATGCATTCAGTTTTTGTCAACAGAGCTTAGCTGCCAGTTTGTTGACACATCCTTTAGATGGCTTGTGAACAATCTGCAGACTACTTGCATCAATTGCTTGTGGAACAGTTTTGAACAGAGAGCACACTCAATGAGACTTCAGGGGAAAATCTACAAAGCCCTAAGAGCACTGAATATACCATTTGTTAGGAAACATTTACATTTTATCTTTAAATTCTGCACATAAAACCACTCCTCAGTTGCAGTTTGGTAAGAGCTGTGAGAGTTTATGCATCTTGGGTGACTGCTCAGGCATATACTTTGCTCTGTTAGGTGTTTTAGTCTTGCTGGATTTCAATGGAGTAGCCATTTAAGATCTTGCCATTTTATTAGCAGTAAAAGAATGGATTCAGTAAAAGTGTAATGCTGACAATATTTCACTTTTATAGCAGAGAAATGAAATGCAGGAAAGAAGGTGTGCAGAGGCTAGAATCCCGATTGTGAGTTCCATAGGCTGTGCTGTGGGTCTCAGAATAGGTCTTGAATGACACTATTAAACTCTGTAAGATGCACACTATTTCTTAAGAGTTTTCCATATCTACAACCATGATAGCTGCTTTAATCTCTGATTAAGGAACAGGGTCTACAGAGCATCCTGCTCTACCAGTTGCAAAGTAGGCATGTCATACGATGACAGAAAAGCATCAGCAGCATATTTGGGTCAACTTCCCACTATGACTTATTAAGCCTTTTATAAAATAAAGCTCAAAGACCTTATTAATATCAACAAGGTGTGTTATAGTCACTCTTAATGGCAGGGATTAACCTTGTCATGGTTTGCTGCTTTCGTCACAGTGCTAACAGCGAGCTAGGCTTATCATTCTGTTCACTATACTGTATCTTTACTGAGTGCAGCGAATAGCTGATTTGGTCTTATTCATAGCAGTGAAATGATATTTCAGGATTTCAACTTTCAGGATATTATGAATTTCTTCAGCAAAGCATGGATCTAAGCCTTGAGATACTGTGGCTAATCAATTATATTAATTTCTTGTCGAAGCAGTGAAATAAATTTTCTGACCTGTTATGTATTTCTCCAGTTGTGAACCAGCCAGGAGAATTGTGGGGACATAACAGACTTTCTGGTTAAAAAATGAAAACAAAACTTGAATATTGAGCTAATTTTGAGCTATAAATTCAGGGGTAGATTCTAATCTCAGTTGAGAAAGGTGCAGGAGATTTATTTCAGTATCCCTGAAATCCCTATTAGTGGTATTCAGTATCCCTGTTATTGGACTGTGCTGTGTTAAAACTGGAAGGGCATGAACACGAATGGAGCAAACAGAGTGTTTTGGAAAAGTGCTATGATTCCAGAGGAAAAAAACTAACCCCAACACTTATTTACAGATTTTAACCATTGAAAGAATACTCCTGTTTATTCCAGGCATCAATGAGCTTGCTAGTATGGAGTTGGTCAGCTAAAGCACTATAACATTTTAAAGTGCAGCTGTAACTTCCCAGAAAAGTGACCATGTTCCCTTAAAATTTAAGAGATTAAAATGTTTGTGTATCCATTATTATTAGGCTTTTCACCTGTGAATCCTTCTTCATGCCAGGGAAACACCTTGAGCCTGATTTCTGCCTCCATTAGAATAAATGGCACGTTTTCATGGGACAGATGAAAATACTCAAGACCTGAGAGACTCAGATAACATATCTTTTTAAAGCAGACTGGATAACGAGACAGAAAACCCTGCCACAGCAGTGTATCTTAATGACTCTGATGCACATTATATTGGAAAGTAGGACAATTAACCGTTTAACATAATGACAGAACATGCAAAAGAGTCTCAAGGATGGCTTGATAGATTCGCTTCAAAGTCAGGCAGAATCCACATCTGGGAAGAGGTAATGCCTTTGTCTGCAGCTTTCCTGAAGTGAGTGTTCAAATAATTTTTTTCTTTCTTAACAGCTGGGGAAAAAGCTCAGGGGACTTGCTGTGTTTGAACCAAATCTCAAGGTGAACTGTTTCAATGCAGCTAGTAAAGGCTGCCATAAATACATGGAGGAGATTAATGTGTCTTTTTATAAAGGGGGCAGGAGAGGTAAAAAGGTGTTCCCACTCCTGGAGTTCCTCAGTGGAGTCTGCCAGGATGCCCCAAGGTGCTTAAGACCTCCAAACACATACACAAAATAATCCTCCATCTTGTGGGCTCACCTCTTGATCCTTTCCTACCAGGCATGAGTACCTCTGCATTTTTATTAACTTGATATTATAATTTAGTTTACTCTCATGTTTTATATCAATCTGTTTCTTCCATTTATTTATAAATTATTTGGGAAATCGATTTCCTAAGGGAGTCCCAATTATCAAAGGCAGAGTTATGATTCTATGTGTCGGACAACATCCTATCTCCATGTACATGTGTGAGGTGTATGTAGCTATGGATGACCAGCTGGAATTCATCTGGTTCATGCTCTGAACAGCACAGAGGTCCACAGAGTCAGAAATGAGAAGGATATGCAACTGGACCTTCACAGGAGCTTCAGAGAGGTCTTCGGCTACTGAAGATCTGAAAGCTATGGCTGGATAAATGAATGGCTCTCGACTTGGCAACACAGATGAAAGAACTGCAGCCCAGCTGATGGAGTCTGTAATGGTTATACTGGTTTGTCAGGAGACTCAGGACCACTGGGACCTATTTCTGAGCAAGTTCTAAGAAACCTCTGGATCTTCCGGAGAACTGATTGCCTCCAAAGCTACACAATGCCTTCAAGTGCTTTGTTTGGTAATCCTGATAACTGTTTATCTGCAGACTATGGTTTTATAGTATTTTTGTTTTGTTTTGCCTTTTTTTTATTTCCTGCTCCATTCCAATTTGAACCACTTTTGTGAGTAAAGGGGTGAGACTTAGATCTGCTTTTTCCAGCTGAGATGGAAAAACATCCAGGGAATATAGAGTGTCTCTTGCAGTTCTTGTACTTTCAACTCCAGCTATACCTTGTTACATACCCAAAATGTTTTCATCTATGCTGGGACAAGTGCCAAAAGTTAGAGTTGGCCTAAATACACAGAAACAGCGATAAACTGCCTGCTCAGCTCTCTCATGCATAAACTAATGGTATCAGTGGACCTGGTCCTGTTTTCTCATTTGTGGACATCCTTTTATGCAGATTCATCCTGTTTGGACACCAGAGACAGGAAGAAAACCTAATGCGCCTTTGAAATTTAACACACCACACTTCAAGAGGGATCTGGAGGAATGGCTTAAATCCCTTGCAGAAACAAAGGTATTTAAAATCCTGGTTAATATGGACACAGAGAAAACTGGCATGATTTCCCTTTTGCTTATATTTCAGCTAAGCTGTAAGTTAGGGACCATGGTGTTGAGGTAAAGAGGAACACCAGGGCAGGTAGCTGACAGTCACCCATGATGATGGTGATCCTCATGTCTCCTCTGGAGGAAGTTTTGAGGTAGCAGGATCATTTACTTAAGAAGGCAATTCATGTCCAAAGTCTGCATTCTTCTTGAAGATTCAGGTTTCTAGTTTGAACCCCTTTCCTCTCTGAACACAAATGAGGAAATAACTAGCAGTGAGTAATCAGAGATGTCCCCAGTGAGGACAAAGTTATTTTAATGTAGTCCAGAGCACTGGGAAAAAAAAAGAAAGCATGTATGAGCTGTGTGTTGAATATATCACAAGAATATTCAAGATAAATTTTAGGAGAACTTACCGTTGTGTTGGGGTGTAGATGACCCAAGTAAAGGGGACTAATGGAGCAGAGAAACTGGCATATCTTGAGTGGTTGCAAAATCTTTCTGCACTGGTGTCAAGGTTTGACCCTGGCCAAATGCCAGGGACCTACGACATCTGCTCTCTATGCTCTCTCCTGCCACAGCTATGCAGAGGAGAGGAATCAAACTAACACAAACACACCGGACTCATGAGTTGAGATGAGGCGCTGGTGGGGAGGGGACGCATGAAAACACGAGCAAACAGGTCGAAAACTTAAGTTGCAAAGTGATTTATTAACCTAACAGAGTCGGAGGATAAATGAGAGGTAAAAATAAGCTCTTAAGACACCATTTCTTCACTCACCCCCCTTCCCTCTTAAGACACTGTTCCTCAGCTCACCCCCCTCCCTCCTTCATACAACGAACAGCTTTGGG
>VZTX01020049.1:60994-159769 GCA_013400915.1 Pardalotus punctatus | reverse complement strand
ACTAGCAAAAACTGGGCCAAGTAAAACCACCACAACTGGTTTTGGATTTGCTTTGTTAAGGAATTGCTCCTGTGGGCTACTTTCCTTCAGCATTTCTCTTGAACAGATTTCTACATATTTTCCTCTGAAAAATCTACATATAGATGGACTGAAGGTACCAGGAGAGCTATAGCCTCAGTGGCATTGTGGCAAGTGATGGCCCCCATATCACGGGTGCACTGCTGCACTGCCTTTGCTCAGTCCTGCTGCCAAGCATCCCTGAGAGCAGAGCCTGAGGTCTGCCTGAATAAAACCAGAGGAACAAAGTGCATCAGCATCATCATAACAAGGTGAAAGGAAAACTTTCACCTTTCATTCATGAATAGCACAGAGGTTTAGAAAGTATCCCTCGATGCATGTTCACACCAGGGCTAGCCTCCCTGGAGGGCTGCAGGGAGAAGGACAGACAGGACCTTCTCTCAAGGATTAGGTTCATTGGGTTAGCAAGGTGGAGTGTGAGTGATGGTGCTGTCTTGTCTGGAGGGCCCAAAAGCTGGTTCCTCAGCTGGTTCCTCAGCATGTGTCCGCTGGGAGACCCAGGGCACTGAGTCACCCCCACTCCCACCTGATGCAGTTTCCCACTATCAGGCAAATCTGCCTCTTTTATGGTTTCAAAGCCCAAAGCTTGGCATCACAGCAAAGCTAAGAGACCTGAAGTCCCAGTTCATGTTTAGCTTAGTCTACAGGTGAGTATATCTCCAGTTTCGGTCACTTTATTGTTCTGCTGAGCTTGTCTGGCCCTGCTGATGGTGATACCAGGCATTGCTTCTGTGACTACTCTCACACCGGTGGTCATAATGTTTGACATCATGCACGTTCCCATTTTGTCTGTGTTCCTGTTTTCTTTTTAATGAGGTTAGATATTACTTCATAAGTGAAACTATTTCACCATGATAATGACTAAGATTTTCCTGTTTAGGAGGAAAGATTTGCCTTAAAATTCTGAGGAAATCTCTTCTATGACATATTTTTACCAGGGAAGTAGTAAGTACTGCTTTATTTCTTTTACTTCTGAGTAATTAACATTATGAATATTCTTCTATGCATATATAGTAAGTCTTATGCTCAATCCTACTTCTTACTTCTAGTTGTCAAAAATTACTATAAATGAAAATAAGCTTGTATGTCTCTCACATTACAGTTACTGCATCCTTAGAATTTCTCTGTGCAGCCTCAGTACTGCTACATAGAAAGAGGAATGGAGGCACAGAGAGGCCAAATTGCTTGCAGATTTAGACAGAGCCAGGTATGAATCCCAAATCTACTGAGTCCTAGTTGAGTGCCTTGGCTGCGAAATAGGCCTTCTTCTGTGGATGTTACAGCTGTGATTTGCAATGAAGCTTACAGAACCTGCTTATGCCATCCCATAAGACTTGAGCACCTAACTCCTTTAGTGCCTTTGAAAATCCATTTGAAAATACTTTCTCATCCTTTTTTTGGTATAAAATGCTGTCTTCTCTATTTCCCATTTAAGATTATATGGGTTATTTAAGGTGTATTTAAAGTTTAAAAATCTCTGCGTTTTTTTCTGACTTGGAAAAAAGGTTGTAAGTTCCAATATTTTACTGTTTCATAGACTGTGTTCAGCTGTCTTTCACTGCAAACACATTGTGTAATAACTTTTGTTAAGTCCCATATCCCATCTCAGAATGAATATGTTCTTATATAAATAACAGTGTCACCTCCCCAAACGTTGTGTTGAAAAATTTCTGGTGTGGGTATTTAATGAAAGGAGTTGGGATTGCTGAGAAATATGTCTATTATTTACCCCACCAGTGAGATGCTGAAAGTAACTGCTGTGCTGCATAGCTAAAAAGAAATGGAGAGAACAAGTCATCCAGCAGGTCTAGCTTGCAAAAATCAGATGGGAATCAACTGTTTTCCCTTTTGGACTGAGAGCAAATTATTTTCTGGGTTGCAGTAGTTGGAAAAATAATTACTGGGGAAGCACAGAGGACACCCCATAACCTCTGTGCATCTCAGTGTAAACTGCCAGGCCCCAGATCCTTCTCCCCCTCTACACACAGTCCGAGCTAGTTCAGTAGAACCTCAGCAAATGTTACAGCCTTTCCTGTTTGCTTTGCACTGCTAATATATTTGTGCATTGCAAAACCTTGCATCTTCTTGAAAATATCCTTCAGGGAGGGGAGTGGGAAATCCATATTTCTCTGTTTGGCAGAATCTCTTTGATGTCTCCTCTCCTCTCCTGTCATGCTTCTATCTGTGTGAGGATAAATGCACTGCAACTGGAAGAGTGAGATAAATAGCGTAAAGAGAAATCATTATAAACCTTGATGCTTGAGAGGTGCATTCTCGGAAATGTGCCAGTCATAAAACCTGACCAGGCCTGGAAAATAAAAATGTCTCAAATAATAATATAGGATCTCTATAGACCATTTTCTTATGCCTCTTCCTCAAGCATGGAGCATTAAAAGATTGAAAACTCCTTTTTGCTTCATTCCAAACAGCCTGAAAAACCATACAACACTCCACATGCGTTTATAATAACAAAATGCGGAATAAAAGAATTTTCCTTCTTGGGACTGTCTACAAAATGAACCTTGTCCCTGCAAAATTAAATACAAATAAAAGGAATATGGGACAACCATGGTATAAGCCTATGTATTCTTCCCACTGCTCTTCTGAATGATAAGCTGGAAAAGTGCTGAAAGCAGATACTTTCTCCTATGTTGAGAGGGGTGGTGAAGATGTATATATACATTTATATGTAATTGAAGTGCAAGTTGTATCATTTATATGGAGAGTAAGCCTCTTACAGGCAGGCCCAAAAGCTTCCTTTCTTTTCTGAGAAAATTTCAAGTGCACAATGAATGTGAAAACAATGTAAGAAACCTTTGGCCACCCAAGATGTCATGGGCATTGTTCTGCTGCGCTTCTGGCCTCATTGGAGCTGACACGCAGCATAATGAGTAACAGGACTCCTCCCCGTGGTGCTCCTGTAGGCAACTTACAGAACTTGTTTGTGAATCTGAATCATTCTTCCTCCTTCTTATTAACAGCAACTGCTATAATGATTTTCTGACCGTAGTTATCTCCTGGAGGAAACCTTGCTGATGCAGTGTTATACTCATTATGCTGTGCAGGTTGACTTCATCAAACCTCACCTTTTGCATTGATGCATGAATCTCAAGCATGAGAGGGATGCGCTTTTTTTTCACAGATTATTCAGTGGGTTATTATGGAAACCACATTTTATAAATGGGGATTGCCCTGTTAGAAAAAGCCAATTAACACAATGAGGATTTAGGAGTGTTCCCTTGCCAGCTTTAAAATAATTCCAAAATCATAAACTAGATCGCTCTATCATGAGCAGTCTGCCCTGCCTCTCTTGCCTGACTGAGATTCCCAGCATGCAGGAGATGAGGTGTACAAGCCAGAATGCAAGACTTGCTCCAACCTGCACCCTCCTGAATGGCTCACAGCAAAGAGGAGGCTGGTGATACCTCTCCTCCACACCTCTCCCTCCTGCCTCCCCCAGCACTGCGCCCTAGGGCTTGGGCAGCTCTCTGCCAGCTCCCCTGTCTTTCACCTGGTGGTAATTTTCACCTGGCTGCTCGAGCACTTTTTAACAACCCGTGAAGTTAAAGTATTAAAATGGATGCAATATATTGCCATAGTTCTTCTAAAAGAGGAAATGTAAAGGAGTGAGGTTTTTTATTACAACATTTTAATCTATTTATCTTATAGGTAGGGTTTAATTACTCCCTAATTATGTTTGCCCAAGTTTGCCCCAGTTTCTTCCTTCAGATGAACACTATTCATATCTCACATTTATGGATTTTCTACTCATGACATGATCGGTCTGGCATTTTCATTATCCTTCAACTTTATCTCTCCTCTTGAATCAAGGTTGCTGTCATTAATAGTACTTTTACTGCCACAGTTAACTTCAGTTCAGGATTAAGACTGCATTTTTCTCCACTTGATATAACCAGCTAAGGAAAGGAGGTCTCTGTACTGGGGAGATTATCAGTTAAAGTGACCTTTCTGAGCCCTCATTCTTTCGGGAGTGGTTTCTATTGAATTAATTTATTATTTTCTGCCCACATTTGAATCTCTGAAGCTGTATTGTTTTTTGTCCTCATCCTCCTGCTTCACTGCTGACTGTGTTTATTGATACTGCACTTCTTGGGCCATTGCCCCAATAAGAACCAGGCTGTAATGTCGCTCGCAGTCGTTATTCAACATTCAGACACTTCACCTGCACTCATCAATCCTGCTTCACCAACCAATTTCATTTCATGTTTTAGGTAAGGCTCTGAGAAATATGCTAAAATACAGCCAAGTACTCAGTATCTCTGATACATTTTGCCTATCTTCTCTCTTTTCTTAAAACCATAAAGTGGTATTTCAGTAGGCATTGCTTTATATACTGAAGCACAGAGGCATCTCACTTCATTGTGTGTTTTTGATCTCTCCTAGCTCTTGCCAGCTTCACAGGCCTCAGTAGGTGGCTAACAATTTATTTCCATTGTGCTGGAAGCTCCATTTTCTGTCCCCTCTTAGTTACCTGTCTCTGCTGATCATACACTATTGGACTTGCTCAAGTTTCCTTTGAGACACTCAGAGACTTTCAAATCAATGGTTCACAAGCACAGTCAGTTTGCTTTTTAACTTTTTGCCAGGTTGTGCATTGTTTGTGCAACTACTGCCAGAAGTTCCTCTTAAACTGTTAGTGAAGATGGTCATATATTGATTTGCTCATTAATTCCTGCTGTATCATCACATTTCATTTGGAGAGAACAGAGAAATTATTATTCTGTCTCATTCAACAAGGAATATAAAATTACTTTTTGGTGCAGATGCAATTACTTGGCATTTGATATGTTTCCCTTTAAATGATGAGATAAAGAATATGAGAATAGTTCATTATTATTTCTGATTATGAATCAAATCTGAACATGAAAAGCTTCAAAAGGTCACTCCAAGAGATTTTCTTTCTTCCACTCTAAAGATATCTCCTTATTACTATGTTCATTCTGGCTGTGCAAATATTTTAGACTGAAGTTTAAAAAAGGCTTGCTTCTAAATTAACTATGAAAAATCTTATATATTCTTGGAATATGGAGACTGCCACCAAACTCTGCCATCAAAATTGCTCTGCTTGACCTGTTATTTTTATACAAAGAAGGACTTGTGGGTTATGTGACCATTTTGGGCATGATCATGAAATAATAGAGGTTTTGATTCCTGGAGGAGTAAGGAGAGGGTCAGAGAACTGCTGCCTTAGACTTCTACAGGGCAGACTTTGGCTTGTGTAGGAGCCTGGTTGACAGAGTCCCTTGGGAGTCAGCCCTGAAGGGCAAAAGAGGCCAGGAAGGCTGGAAATCCTAAAGGTACAGGATCAGGCTGTCCCCATGTGCCTAAAGACAAGCTGGCAGGGAAGAAGACCAGCCTGACTGAACAGAGAGTTTTGGCTGGAAATCAGGAAAAAAGGGAGGGTTTATGGCCTCTGGAAGAAGGGGCAGAAAACTCAGAAGGACTACTAGGATGTTGTGAGGTTATGCAGGGAGAAAATTAGAGGGGCCAGAGCCCAACTAGAATTTAATTTGGCTATTGCTGTAAAAGTCAATAAAAATGTTTGTACCTATGTATGACCAATAAAAGGCAGGCCAAGGAGAATCCCTGCACTTTATTGGAGGCAGGGGGAAACATGACAAAGGATGAGGAAAAGGCTGAGGTACTTAATGTATTCTTTGCTCAGACATTAATGATAAGAACAGTTGCTCCCTAGGTACCCAGTCCCCTGAGCTGGAAGACAGGGACAGGAAGCAGAACAAAGCCCCCACAGTCCAAGGGCAAATGGTCAATGACTTGCTACACCACTTAGAGACACACACAAGTCTGTGGGATCCAACCAAAATGTTCCATGATTCCATGATTCTAGCAGTTATTTTTCTTTTGTCCTGGGGAACTTTTGTGTTCAAGATCAGCTTTGTAAGATTAGCTTTTAAATTGAAAGGTTCAGCTAATTAAAAAATATTCCATACAGGAAACTAATTTTGAAATACTCATGGATGATCACCAAGGTAAAAAGCTATGTCAAATCAACTTGAGTTAAAAAATTCTATCAAGGTAGAGCTAGGAATCAACATTAATGACCTGATCATGCAGCACAATGTAATGAAGTGTAGACACAATCCTCTTGGAAATTTGTGTGTCCATTTTGGGAACCTCAGAACTAAAAGGCCTAAGTAAAAGCATCATCCAAACAGAAAAGAGATGCGTGTAGTAGCAGAAGGGTTGAGAGGACTAATGTGAAGACGACAGAATAAAGCAGAGGAAGCTGTGGAATTAAAGGTCAAGCCAGTCTAAGAAAACAGACCTTTTTCATGAACTAGGAAGAGAATCCCGATTTTGAATAACTTTTTAGGGCATAATGACTTGCATAATGACTAAGTGCTAATAGAGTTATGAGTCAGTGCAGCCACTACCTGACCATGGTGATAAATCTAGGATCCGGTTTCTCTCCAATAACCAGCCTAAGTGAGATAAGGCCTACCTTTGCTGGCCCTGAGCCATGCTCTCCATCTTCTTGGGTTCTGTAGGGGCTTTATTTCCAGGGGTACAGCAATGAAAAAACATGTAGGTCAGGTCCTAGAGCAGTACAGTCTCACCTCCTATGGGTCTGAAAGCAAAGTCATATGGTCTGATGGACCACAGTTTTCTCCAAATGGAGGCTACATGGGTATGTCTTCATCTGTAAAGCAGGTGAATTTTGTGAACCAGGCAATCTGCCTGTGAATAATGGAAAGTCAAAAGTACACAGTTATGGCATGTCTGCAGCACACAGTGTCTTAGGACAGGATTCAGCTTGATGACTGTGGCACTGACATTGGATGTCTGTAAATGACGTTCGATATGGGCACTAAACTCGCATGAGAGCTGATCGAGATCCACCCAAGACAGTCAGTGCAGCCTAAAGAATGATTCAGTCCCTTCTAAAATACAGACCATGCAAATTATGAGGAAGCCACTTATTTAGAGGTGTTTCATTTTGTAAAAAGTCGCCCAAAATAAAGATGGCTGGGCCGCAGCCTCTAATGCAGCAGCATGATATGGTGTGTGATGTCTGGTACCCCCACACAGGTGTCTGGGCTAACTCTGAGCATCCCACTTGGTGCTAGGTGCATAGGTTTTGATGCAGATTGCTGCTGCAGTGCCTCATCAGCTGAACCACTCCTGAGAGGCTGCTGACTGTCCTGAGCAGATCTCCATGGAGCACACAAAGAGCTTGTACTCTGCATGACACGTGGACAGCTACGTGCACACACCTGATATTTTCTGTGCCAAGCTGTGGCCTAAGTCCCACCCTTGGTATCTGCATGGTGCTCTGTAAAACACAGCAACATTCTCTCCTTCAGTATCCATTCCATCTCACCCTGGGCTAGGGAGAATGATTGGGTGGGCATTCCAATCATCCTCATGACAGTGAAAGTGGCTTTCCTTGATTTTAATTTTTGTTGCAAAGAACAAACCTTTAGAAAGTTTCTGGAGGTGACATTGTCTCTCTGTATAATCAAAGCCCATGTTCCTAATTCCATACATCTATGACCCTTGTAAACTGGTTTTTTTTTAGTAATGG
The DNA here is from genome assembly GCA_013400915.1 of Pardalotus punctatus. Lineage (NCBI taxonomy): Eukaryota > Metazoa > Chordata > Aves > Passeriformes > Pardalotidae > Pardalotus > Pardalotus punctatus. Next base: position 152,124 of record VZTX01020049.1, on the reverse strand, counting down.
AAGGGAGCATTCCTTTTGACCACAGGACCATAAGGTGCCATTAATGAGTCATTAGCTGTCGTAATTCAAATGTCAATGAGTTTTTACTTATAATTAGACAATTCCTATGACTTGAAGGTGAACACTCAAATCTGATGGTGTGCTGAGGCAACTTATCAAAATTTATGCACCTGTAGGGTTGCAGTAAGAACATGACTTCACTAAAACTAACCTTCTTCATGGGAACAATGTGATATTGTGGTTGATGTAAATAAGAAAGACACTAGTAGGCTGTGGATTTAAGCTCATCTTAAAAAAGATGAACTTATTCCATCTGACATATCCAGCTGTGCAAACAGCAGTACAGAGTGAGCTATCTTAACTTTACTAATACACGAGGTTTAGAATGGAAGCTGTGCTAAATACAAATGATTCCTCTGCTTCTAAGCAGTCGAGTACTACAGAAGACAGAGAGGAAATACAAGGGGAGCACGAATTATTTCTCCAGCTCTTATAAAGTAGGATTGAAAATGGTACATTTCAGTACCTAATTCTTATTCATACCAATAGTTTTTGCCTTTCTTAGTCAGAATTTCCACAATGTGGAAATTTCCAGCATATCAGCTGCCAGGAAGGAAAATTATGACCATGCCAGAACTATTTTCTCATTCCTGTAGCACAGAGCTTCTAGAAGTCTGGTGTTGTTATTCCACTTGAGTGATGGATGACTCGAGCTGGATCTTTAGTAAAAGCACAGGGATTGGAAGCTGTTATCTCTTCTTTAGAAATTGAGAGTATGCAAAATTTGCAGTCAGACATTGGGGAAGAGGATGTCCCATGTTCACTAGTGCTTTAGGGAGAACTGGAATACTATTTTCCTGAAGTATTGTCCACTCACTGACTGTAATGCAAGCCTTTATAGTTGTTTTGCCTTCCAGCTACTATCCTATGCCACAAAAACCCCAAAACCAATAAACAAGTAAATAAATAACCTGTACCATTAGCTGCAAATAATACCACATGTTTTCAGTGCTATAAAAACACCAGTGTTGCTTAAGGATACTTTCTAAATAAGGTAGCAAATGATGGACATGGAGTATGCTACTTCCACTGGAATTTCCCCTTTTCTACAGGGCTAAACCACTGTTGACATCTCATTAATTCACCCAAGTGCGACTACGCCATATCAACATGTGTAGCTAACCTTTGTGTTCAAACAGTTTGCTTTCTGAAAACATTTTCTCGTGCTCAGCATCAGGCTTTTTCTTGCTGCTTTTTTTCCATTACATCACTTTTCCCCCTCTTAAGCCAGAAACATAGCAGACCATTTTCTTTTGGAGAATATGCCAGTGTTCAGCTGTTGAAACAGCAGGGGAGGTTATAAATCTGGACAGGGAACTGCTCTTCATCCTTAGTAGCTGAATGTTTTGTGGCCATAGCAGGCAAAGCTTTGTCTAACCCTGTGACCTTGTCTGGTCTCAGACACAGACCTTTCACCTGGGGTGGAGACCAGCATTGTGCTAAAACAGCTCCAAGTCTGCTTTTACTGAGTAGGTTTTTTTAGACAAATGCCAAACAGTAATATTAATTTGTGATTTTTCATATGTGTCCTCATTACTTTTTTTGACTTCTTCACCTCTACAAACACAGAAGTAAAAGAAGAATAAAACCAAAATCTTGTCTGAATACAATATCTAACTGCAAGGATTTATTCCAAAATTTTTAATACTGCAGCAACTTGAGCCCTCATTTAAAAATACCCTGTTGCATTCCTTACCATTGCCAAGTTTACATTTCCATTTTCCTTCAAATCATGGCTACTGAAAACAAAAAAGGTGAAAAAGTCACCTTTTCAATACCTAGAAGTGTTACAGATAGAACTTCTGTTTTTTTCACGGCAAGAGTGGGCAGAAATTTATAAATTACATTTTCAGTACAGGACACAACTTTTGGAGTTGGCTCTGGCAGAATCTAAATTACTATACCCCAGAGTTTTGACAGTAAAAAGTTTTGATAAGTTCCTTCTGTAGTCTTTATAGTAAATGCTTGCCCATGGACAACAGTTCTCATTAAATTATTCAGATTTCCATGGAATAGGTGAAAACTAAGTGATTTCCTTCATTTTTGTTGCTTTTATAACAGATACAGAATATAAAGTGAAATACCTGATGTAAGAGAGTCATTTTTCTCAAAGTGGTGTTTTCCTTTAGGAAAAAAATACTTATATTAAAAAGTTTCCTCCTTCTCAATTAAGTTTTCATTTTTTATCAAAACAAAAGAACATAGTTGACTTCACTTTCCCATTTGCCGCACCTCTGAATCTTGATATAAAACAGTCGTCCATAGATTTTATTGTGCTTTAATGAGAAGGGTCACACTATCTACCATATCAAGGTGTAGTGGTCATAGTGGGATAATTTTAAGGTGAAATCTTGGACTTACCTGGAAAGAACAGGGAATTAATTTAATTTGGATTTATTTCTGCTGTGGTCTGAAAAGGGAGAACTATTATACTTCACATAGTATGTAGAGATACTTCATATAGAGTATTTCTATTATGTATTTCTTACAGTAGTCTTTGGTTACAAAAATGAAAGCTATTCCATGAAAAGGGATTAAATTCTTTGCTGTGTGTGCTGAAGTCTCAGCAGCATCTGTCAGGGTACATGGTAGTGCCTCTGCATCTGCTCTTTATGGCCATCCTGCCTGCCACTGGCTCTGCATTACAAATTCCCATGGCCTGGTGTTATAGAAATCTTCTCAGACAAAGAAATGTGGACTTGGTGTGGCTGAGAGCAGTTTATCTGTCATTTGCTCTGTGCCAAATAGTAGGTGAAAGACCCTAACAAAGCATTTTTCCTCTTCAGGCATAATGAGGACGTCTACTGAGACTGTTTCAGTAGATGTGAATGGAGCAGACAGAAGCATTAAATCTTTTTTATTTCTTATACGAGGTAAAATTCTCAGTTAATTCATCTGGATTAATATCTGGAGGTTCATTCATTCTGATACAGTCAATGGAAAGAGGGAAGCACCTAACTAGTCTAACAATATCTTCACCTGCATGTCCTCAGAGAAATTTGTTGTTCCTGTCACCTCTATGGGAAGTGCAAGTAGTTAAACTATGCACACGCCAATTACCTAAATTTCATTAAGTTAAGAAGTCTGAATGAGTAAAATGGACAATTCCACACAAGAGTGGTGAATCTGTAAGTCCTGTAAGTGTTCTGTAAGCATTCACCTTCTCTGCAGGCCATTAGTACTTAACAGATCAAATCCAAGCTGAGTCAGTCAAGAGATGTATGTATGGGTATGATGATGAAGGTGAGAAGCTCAGGAATTACATGGCTGTGCCTTGAAGAACAGCTGTTTCATGCTTGCTTTTTGGTTCATCAAATGTCTTCTTGATTATATACATCTCCTATACCACAGGATTGTCTGTTGCAGCTACTGCTAAAAAACCCAGATCTGAGCATCATTTTGATTCAAGGGAGATGGAAGTATCCTTGTACCCTATCTTGTTTTTGTCCTCTCAGAATCACTTTTTTTCCAGCTGATACTTTTTTTGCTATAATTGTCATTACAGTGATTTCCAAGTCTTTGTTGTAATATTGTAATACTGAGATAACTTTGCAATTAAGCTCTCCCTCTTTCTCCTGGTTTGGGTTGTCTTTTTTCCCCCCTTTTTTTTCCTGGTTTTTTATTTTGGTTTTTTTTTTTTTAATTTTTATTTATTTATTCAACTCAGTTCTCAAAATGGAGTGCTTTTAGTTTAGTTTTGTTGTGTTTTGACTTCAGAGTTTTTTGGCCAAAAAGGCTTTGTTGGAGGTTTGCAATAAGTATCACTGTGGGGTTGCATGTATTATAAGTTTTGGTGTGTCACATCAGATGGCTAAGGACGTCAGTTGAACCAGGATGATCCCTGTGGTCCCTCAGAACTTATGCTGATGATTGACATGGTTGATTTATATCATCCCACATATTGCCAAGTATATCAAACATGTTTAATATTATTACAAGATCATTTAATGAAATATACTAAATTCTCATGGACAAATATCTCACCAAACATATCTCTGTTGGAAAGATAATTGTGGTTTTTGCAAGAAAATGGCAAAGGTCAGTATAAATAAGTATCAGATTTTACTATGTAATAATTTCCGATCAGCAGATGGCCTGTGTCTTTTCATGAATGCATGTCATTGGATATGCAATTATCTAATGGATATGTGGATGTTTGAGCTAAATGATTGATGATATTATGCATGACAGAAATCATGCCAAATTTTTGTTTGTTGTTTTTGGACAAAAATGCCATTCAAAGCCTTTACAAGGCAGTGCTGTATGGTGTTCATTTCCCTCAGAATGATGAGCTCATCATGCAGTGGGACAGATGATACCCTTAATTCCAGCTGCAGATTGAAATCATCTTTGTTGCTGTTAGCTTCTTCTTCAGTAGCATGCTGCATGTCTATGCAGAAAACTGAATCAGCTTGTATTTAAAATGTTACCAGATAAAGAATTTCACATCAAAACTGGTTTCACATGGAGCATGGTCAAAGGATAAGTATTCCATGTATTTGTTAGGATTGCAGCAGGCCCCTGTCCTCCATGAGTTATTGTGAATTATTAATGAACCTAGACCTCATTTTTATGAGAGTTGCAATACTGTTTCTTTTCAGTTCTTTGTCCTAAAATGCTCAACAACTAATCTTGTTACCTGGTAGAATGTTTGAATTTCACAGCCATTCTCAGTTCAGCTTTTTTCTTGTAGAGTCCTAGGTTTTCAAATCTATAGATTTGAGAGTCCAAGCTCAACTGCTTTCTCTTTAGCTGCCTAAAACATGCACACTTGGACTTCTGGATTGTTCTTGTACATGTAGCTCTAGGTCTCCCACCCAATGACAGTGGTTGATAAGTCTCCTTGTCAGGGAATAAGAGAATTAAATATTTAAATGTTTCTCAAATGTAGATGTTCAGAGGAAAAGTGGCTGTTAAACTTCGCCCAGGGCTGATGCTACCTCCACAGAACAGGGAGCGATTACTTTTTTACCTTTACGGATCTCAAAAATAATAATTTAGCTCTGGATGTGTTCAGTCTGAAAGAAGTTAATGTGCAAATAGAATACTTGTATGACATTCAAAATCTGCTGGAAACCTTGTTAGAAATAAAAAAATTGGAGCCCCCTTCTAAGCACAGTAGGGCTGTAAGATTGCTGGCTGCTAAATCATGGAAAAGAAGAAGAAATGAGAAACTCTTTGGAGGATAAACCTGTTTAAGAAGGATTAAATATATAAACTGATTCATTCAATTGGGCATATCTACCAGCTCTGCATGTGCTCATTCTATGTCTGTTAGCTATTTCTAGCTGTGAGAGATGCATGTGCTGTGCATAGGCACTGATAATGGTAGCCCTGCATTTTGTATGCCATATTCCCTGCTCCCAGAAACTACATCTATATTGAACCTGAGACTCTAAGGTGGTACCTATGCTGTACCTGGCGGGTCCTGAGAATAATCCGAGTTTTAGGATAATCCCCAAAGCCTTGGTCCCATCTGCTCTCATTGTCCTTTTATTTAGCCTGCAAATTGGTGCTCTTAAATCCCATTTTATCAGTGACAAGTGACGCCAGCTTCTAATTGGGATACTTGGCTGATGCTCTGAAATAGAGTTGTTTGATTGGTAGTTAAAGAGCTGACCCTATGACTTCGGTCCATCCAGTCTGCAGGCTAACATCTTGGTGAATATTCTTCTGGTATGTCCCCAACCAAAACCCAGAGACACTTCCGAAGATGAAAAAACGAGACTGTGAATTTGCCCGTGCTACTGTGTAGTTACCCTTTAAGTGCATGAAATGTGCCTGAAATCCTTTTCACATCATAGATTAAACATCAGCAATGAAGGCTGAAGGTAGAAGGGCAGCTGAAACTCTGGAGTACATATCTACAATCATAGACCAAACAACCACCTCTGGCAACAGGTACATGATCAAGGTCTAGGACTTCAGGTCTCGCCCAGCAAGGTCAGATACTGTTTCATGGATGTAGGTTTGATCTGCACCATCAGACAAGCCTGCAGGTTACCAGTGGCTGTAGATCATTAATAGACTGGCTGTTCCTGGAATTCGAGTTCAGTTTAGTGTCTGAGGAAACGGATGAGTCCCAACTGACCTTGTGTCCCGGAGGGTCATGGAGACCAGGCTGACATGATTCCATGAGGAAAGAAGCACAACCACTTGATCTTTTCATTTTTTTCAGAAACTGGGAAAATCCAAACAAGTTAGGATATATAAGGATATTTCTTTTCCCTCATGAATGCAGATTTAAGAAGCTGTTGCAATGAGTTCTGCAGGGGTATTATCCATCACATTCATGGGGAAAGGAACTAGATGTACACAGGATTTTAAGTATTGCTCCCTTGAAGCACAAAGGCCCTCCTCATTCTTGAGGGAGAGGAATACAGAAACTAGAGGGGAAGAGGGGAGGGAATGTGGTCTTCACATACCTTCTTTCATATGTACACTGTCAGCAGTGAGGTCTGGCTGTCGAGATATCTATGGAGGACACATCAGGTCTTGCTCATGGCACTCATCACTGCCTACACATGCCTCATCCCTGCTCAGCCCCCTTCTATCCACCTCATTGCCATGGTCTGGAGGCAATGCCTGCAGCTGAGTCATGAGGAGTCACTTCAGCCTAATCCTGTTCTCTTATTTTATGCTGGTGTTCCACCACCACTTCTGAGTTGCAGTTTCCTTCTGGTGTTCCTGCCATGTTCAACCATGTGCCTTCTATAATTGTGACAAATGTGAATACAAATTTTATTTAGACTCCACTATTCCCCAACAGTAATGTTTCACACCCATTTTTCTAGATGACTTTATAAAAGGCAAAGATGAACAAAGCTCTTTAGTCTAAATGATGTTCTCCTGATTTGTATCAATGAAGTTGAGTGCAGAACCAAATTCCAGAGCATTATTTTTTGAACCAGTACAGAGACAGAAACCCTAGGCTGTGAGGCCCTGAGTCAAGAAAGCATTAAGCACCTGCTTAACTTTGAGCACTGACTCCAATGTATTTAAAGTTAATCAAGTGCTTAAGCTTTTTCCTCTATAGAGGTTCTTTTCTGCATAAGGGCCTAAGAGAAAATAGATAACTATAAAGAGCAACTGTAATGAGCCTGCATATGGGCCAAAGAGAAGGGGATTATTAATGCTTTCAGGTTCAGTGAGGACTAGGGTTTAAATATCAACCTCCTACAGTGAGACATGAAAGACTCTCATAAATGTGTTAAATCGCATCAGGTCCATTTAATATCATTATGTTTAATAAAAGTATCTTTGCACTATAATAATCAGTGAGGACAGTAGGTGGACCAGTGAGGCTGTTCAGGAAGCAGAATGTATTTCTTCTGCTGGAGTTATCCTTCTTTCTGCTGCACTCTGTAGTGTAGGTCTCCAATAAAAAACAAGCTTCTAATTCCTTTAATCTCTGGGAAAATCTTGGAATTGCTTTGAGGATGGTAAAAACACAGGTCCGTGACACAACTGAGCTAGGAAATTAAGAATGAAGTTCTCTGAACCAGAAGGGTAGAAATGAGTGTGGGAAAAGTTCTTGACCAACGTCTGTTTTGTTGGCAATGTTTCCGATTATTGGTAAGACAGACCACAAAAATGTGAATCAGAAGGAAACTTAGAGTAAAATTGAAACTAGGGCTTTTATCAGAACGACCTTTCAACAATCTTTATTGTTGCTCCCTCTCTCTTTCTAACCCTCTTGCTGCGGACAGAGAAAAAACACATCTCATTTTGGTTGTTTATCACCCCAGAGGGCAAAACCAAGTTGCTGATTTAATTTAAGCACTTAATTCTAAACATAGCTTATGATATGTAAATGCTGCAAAGATCATTTGTCAAAACAAGAGCATTGGGGAACCTTGACCCTAGACCTCAACAGCTTTTATTATAATCATGTTATGATGCCTAAACATCATAGCAGTGAGTCTCTAATACAGTGTGGCTAGATTTTGTGTGAAGTTTGGAGATAGTCAGAAGCAGCTTTTATGTTTGAAAGCTTATATGGGAAATTTTTATTTTAAATAGGTCAAAGACAAAAGCACTCTCTGTAGGAAATAGAAAGGCAGAATTTCAAATAGCTATTTTGGATTTTACAGATTCAAAATCTAACTGATGAACAGTTACAAACCTGATTTGTATTTTCTTGTCTTGCAGAAAGTTTAACAAAAACATTTGCCGGCAATTTGGTATGAACATCTCCCATACTGTCATGCTTCAAATGAAATTGCATTTTTGGGAAGAAAGAAAATGAGCTTTATGCCATTTTGCTAAATAAAATGAGAAAGCACAAGTCTTTTTGAGACATTTTCAAATTGTATTGTCTGCATAACATTAAATTGTGTTATCTTTTCTATTAGGCAATAAAGCCCCATGTGAATAAAATGTAATCAATTACGTTAATACATAATATGATGCATTGTCAAGAAAAATGCATCTTTCTTTATCTCTGCTGTAACCATGGTCTTTGTTTCCAGATATTTTCATGCCCTGGTCATTGTACAAAATGTGTAATTAACCCATTGAACTTGTTACTGCAGGGTACCAGGGCATTGTTATGTTCAGGAAAGCAAGGAGTCAATGCAAAGAGAATGTTCATCCCCAGAAACACATGGATATGACCTCTGGCTCAGAAATTCCCTGAAGTGCACATTGCTAGAAGCTAGAAGGGTGCATTTAGAGAAGGATCCCTTTATGTCTGGTCCATTTTTCTACTCCTTCCATAGTGTCTGCATCTTTGACTATTGAAAGAGAGGTGCAAAGAGGTGTGAGCTGCTCCATCCCTGGAAACATTCAAGGTCGGGCTGGATGGGGCTCTGAGTGACCTGATCTAGTTGAAGCTGTCCCTGCTCCTTGCAGGGAGATTGGACTAGATGACCTTTAAAGGTCCTTTTCAACCCAGACTATTCTATGGTTTTATATAAGCCAGGGATCTGCCAGTAAGGCACAAGATGCATTCGGAGTCCTTTGCTGATGTGTTCACCTTTCTTCATATTTCTCTTGCAAGTGATGTAATTTGAGTATTTCTCATTTAACTAACAGGCATCATAGAGCTAGATGCAGAGGAAAGATGCGTGGAACATCCTTCCATCCCATCAGCACGCTTCTAGGGTTTAGATTACGTGTATCTGAGCACTCTCAAACCTCTGGTCTTCTATCCCAGAAGGATGTAGAAGTGAACCCTGACCTGGAATGAAAGACAGCATTGAGCTGCTGCATCTTTAGAATGCAAGTTGTTCCTTCATACAGGGATCCCAGAGATATGCCCTGAGCTGGCCATCATTTGTCAGGGAAGCAGTGAGTGCCTGGTACAGTCTGTTCTGCCAGAGGAGCCACAAGCTAATATTATAATCTGGAAAGGGATCACATCTCCCTAGGCAAAAAACTCCAATGACTCAAAAAAAAAAAAAAAAAAAAAAGGAAGAGAAAAGAATGTATGACAAAGCTTGACAAAGCTTACCTGTTTTCTCGATTTTACTGCAGACAATGTGTTGGTTCATTCCATGCATAAACTGACCCTATAGAGGAACACATTGCGCATTGTGCAAAAGCTCTGTGAAAGGCAATGAATTTTATTTTGGAGTGGGAAACGTCATCCATCAGGCCAAATTTAGACAAAGATTTTCCCTTGTCATGCCTAGGTTCATGCTGACTTGAGTAGTTAGTATTTACAAACAGTAGTAGGGAACAGTAGGCAAATCCAGTGAGAAGCCTTTGTTCCTTCCTAGGGAGTTGCTAGGCAGATACTATAAAAGATTACCAAATTTCATAGGGTTTCCATAAAAGTTTTACTGAACAGCAAAGAAAGATACAAAGAAGTTGTCTAATGCCTTCTCACTGCTAAGCTAACAGTTATGCTTTGTAGTGAAGGTAGAAGAGCATAATCCTATTAGGTAAATAGAGAATTAGTAGAAAATGAGACTAATGGACACTTGAATCTCTCATATAGGTCTGAGAGTACAGTTTTATCAATTATTGATATTGGAGAAGAAATAAGAATGAAGTGAAACCACGATGCCAACTATTCTTTTATGCACAGCATCCACGGCTTGCGTGTTTTGCATGCTCCCCCCTTTAAAGACCTGACAGAATCCAGTGAAACACAAATATGATGAGCACATCAATAAATTAGGGAGATGACACCTCGCAACAGGTGGACTGAGTAGGGGCCTTCAGATTCCATGAAAGGGAAATGCACAAAAGCAATAGGAGAAGAGGTGAGTTCAGACAGGCACAGCACCTTTGAAGAAAGACTATTTAGGTCAGGAACTGCATTTTTGTAATTTATTTTATTATTTTTTTATTAAGTTTTTTTTCTCTTCTTTTTTTTTTAACTAACAAGGTGACTTTCTTAAGATTGCATTATGAGCACAAGGTTAAACATGGTGGGGTGCCAATCTACAGCCAGGGCCAAGAACCCTTACTGAAAATTAGGTCAGCCTCAAGGGTTATATCAAGTAACACCCCCTGGCTAAGTTGCCCTTTAAGAATTTACAATAAAGTATTTTCTATTATTCCCCATTTTTCTATTTTGTGAATATGTCAGCAGTTAGGAACAGATCCCTTCCCTCCTCCTGTACCAGCACCACTCTTCTAGTCTGTACTGCATGTGTTCTGTGGAGAGTGGCTTCCAAAACAGAGGAAAACTCAGAGGACAATAGCTGTCTGCTAGGAAACAATACAAAACATCTTATTTTAATATTTATTTTTAGAGTCTGTTCATCAAATTGTCTCTCTTCCTTGCAGTATGAAAAAGCATACAACCTAAACAGCACTGGCTGAATGTGAATTTTTTGTAATACTTATTCAAAACAAAATAATCCCTATTCATATTTAATGACTCCTTTCCCCTCATAGTTAACCAATGAAAATAAATTGGGGAGTTGCTCATCCTAAAGGAATCCAAACAATTTAAAAAGTAATAAATTAGGCATATTCCCCCAGGATCAGGGCATATTATCAGTCAATAAGCAGGATTAATTTAGATTTCAATGTGTTATGCTCTCCATAATCTTTGCTTGTGGTGAATATCAGAGAATATTTTGCCCCACAAGCTCAGTCCAGAATAAGTAGGCTTTATCGGTGTTCATCTGGTCTCTGAGAATGATTTAATTTTCTCAGTACTTTAATAATGAAATTATTTTTTATCTGTTTATGTATCTAAAAGGTAATCCTCCCATTTTGAGTAGATGATTATGTTCCCAGTTTTAGGGAAAATTAAATGCACAATAGGATGAATCACTTTAAGATATTCCACCATGCTAGTGCTTCTCAGCATTCATATCTGGTAGAGAATAAATATTTCCTTCACTTGATTTTCAAAAGCTTTTTAGATCAGGTTTTCCTAAGTCTTCTAGGATCTTTCCCAGAAAAAGATGATTCCTCAGATTTAACTTATTGATTTTTCCAAACCAGAGATTCTCATTTGAACAAATAACAATGACTGGTTCATTTCTGTCACTATGCTCTAATTCCATGCATTAAGGTGACAGTATCTTTCATTTACTCTTTATGTTTTCTGAAGGATGAAGAAATCTCTCTGGGTTCTCATGGAAAGTCAAAGTCAGAAAAAGCAGCAGAGCTCAGACAGAGAGAAAAAATGATCTGTAGGCTTTTTCTCAGTAAATCTGGTGTTTCCATTGCTTATAACAAGTCTGGCTTTGCATTAGGCTACCAGTACAAACCTCTTTGGGTTTATCTGGACTTATCTTGGCCCTCCTGGAGATTTGATTCAGCTTGGAACAGCAGTTACCTATTGGGGGTGGGGTGTTACCTGCTTGGTTTTAGCTTTTCCTTATCTTGGAACAATTCTGAGTTGTAATGTCTGTTAGCACAGGCAAAGGCAGATACAGAGGACCCAAGGGCTATATACTGGGGCTAGTTAGTGTTCAGAAAACAAATTAAACCTTGGATGTCATGTAAACCATGCTCAGGGGTAACCATGTGTGTTGGTTTTGTTTGTCCTGGTTTTTGGTGGGGGGGCCACAAAGATGGCTCCTGTGAGAAGCTCCTGGAAGCTTCCACCATGTCCAGCAGAGCCAATTCCTGATGGCTCTGAAGATGGACACACCACTAGCCAAGCCTGGCCCAGTTAGAGATGTTGGTTACACCTCTGTGATAACATATTTAAGAAGAAATTTTAAATCACAAGGAGATCTCGGTGATGAACTGACCAAACCCCCACACCCTGTTCCCTGTGCTGTTGGTGGGAAGGAGGGAGGGGTTGGTGGGAAGAATGGTGTTCTAAGGGCTTATTTTACTTCTCATTATCCTCCTCTGATTCTGTTAGGAATAAGTTCACTTCATAACTCTAAGTTGAGCTTGTTTTGCCCTTGGAATGTTTTCTCCCAGCCCTTATTTCAACTCATGAACCCTTTGTTTAATTTTTTTCTCTCCTTTGCCCAGCTGTGACAGGGAAGAGTGAGTGAGCAGCTGTCGTGGGTGTCTGGCATTTGGCCGGGGTCAAACCACTACACCATGAGAACCAAGAAGCATCCCATGTAGATAAAATACACCACACATAGAGAGTACATGGAGATACAATGTGGATCTGCAGACTAATGAGGAAAGAGCAAAGTGCACAGCATATCAGCAAACATAAAAATGCCCCCTAGCAAATCTCAGACAAGGAGGAAGAAACCTTCAGCGTCAACACCATACTCCTCCTAGCAAAGGACTTGGGATACTTAAGACTCATGTTAACCGTCTTTATGCCCTGCACAAATGGACACCATCAGTTTTTGGACATCAAGTGTCAGCAGAAGGCTGAGGATAAGACCAGAGAAGGGGATAAGTGCTATAAAATTTGTGTATACATCACTTCAGTTGTGATATGCAATTTGAACTGAATAGTATCACTGTAGCTGCACTAACAAAAATACCTTAGTAAGACTGTTAAGACTGTAAGTAGAGCAACACTGAATTGCTGACTTTGTGTATATTGTATATTCCTTTTACCCATCACAACTGGTTTTTCCTAACCTCTGAGTGTTGGGATAACACTACATGGTTTGCATTTTCTGTATGTATTTCTAAATTAATATTGGTACTAACCAAAAAATCCCAGCAAACACCAACGCACATTCCCGTTTATTGGTGCGCATCCATCAGTTTCCCATTCCTGAGGTAGAAACCTCTTCCCTTTTTGGATTCACAAGCTACACTCATGCTTCAATAACAGGATATTAAAGCCACAAATATTTTTGTGTATACAAGGGTCTGCACACAAGACAGAATACCATGATGGCCATTCCAATGCACAGCAAGATTACAATATTGGCACATAGGGAAGATATAATTTGTTCTCAGAATCACCAAGGTACGTGTACACCAGTGTGCAACTTCACATGCAAGGCAATTTTTAACCCGCTCTTCTTTGTAAACAGGTACAGACAGGGTAGGAAATTCTGCCCCTGCTGTGCTGATCTGCAACTGTCTTCTCTTGGTCTTTATAAATCTCTTTCCCTGTCTGCTTTCAAAATGTTATCTTAACTAGGATTAATAAAGATACGCTGGGGAGCTTCTTATCTCTTACAGGAATTATGCTTACAATAATAATAATAATAAAAAAGCTTTAATCTTGGAAGAACAATGGAGGGGGAGGGAAGCTAGAGAGAAGAAATCTATGTGTAAGAGAATAGGCAGGTAGGAGGTGAGCACTGGAGATCACAGGTGGGCCCCCACCAAAACCTGAGATCCAAATACCCCTGAACTTTGAGAACATCTGAAGCCAGATCAAAAAGTTTTGATCTGAACCCCTACGTTTCTCTCTGAATTAGGGATGGATAAGCTGGCTCTGATAAAAGAAGATCCATCCTGAGACTTTTTGAAATTCAAAAGAGCTCAGTTTACCTTTTAAATTAAGTTCTGAGCAGCTTTCCTACTTGCATTCAGCCAGAAGATGAGGAAATATCAAAACACAGCATGAAAGATGTGGCTGCCCAGTCTGAATGAAGGTGTACTGAAAATCTCCTCAGGGAGATTGATCCTCTGAGATTTCCAGAGCAAAGAAGCCTGGATGTGCTTCAGAAAAAGAGCTGAAGTTTTAGGCAATTGGCTGAATGAAACCACAACATCAAACAAATTGAGGTTCACCATGGCTTGCTGTTTAACAGATATATAATTAAATTTATTTTAGATATGTAGGATTCTTCTCTTTGTAAAAAAAGACCTTAAGAGTTCACTGGCTCCTTTGCCAAAGACATTGGTGGCTCCATCTGCACTAGGAAATAAGTATGTCCTGCCATTTCTCTGGCCAGTTAAAAGGGTGTGGCTCATGCCCATAGCACTGAACTTTCTTGCCCTCCAAAACCCAGTGGCTGCATCCAAACTGCCTGTGGGGATTGGTCCTTGTCCCATGTTCACTTGTGAGCTATACCAAGGACCTGCTAGGGAAAGCACCAAAGGCATGACCAAAACTGCCAGATATTGTGCTTGTATTTAGCAGTATGGAAAAGCATGGGATAACAGCGGGTCCGTGTCCTGGTACTTGTTATGTCAGTAATAAAGACCAAGTCCCCTTGGTGTGGATTATCTGCTGCTGTGACTGTAGTCTCCCTTCCTTGTAAGGTGTAGTGCCCAGTTTTTTGCATCATCAGTTTTTCCTGCAATTCTTCTTGCTCAGTTTCAATATGATGTTCTTTATGAATGAACTTGTTTTTTTCTCTAGTCAGAGATTGGATGTCCTTGTTTAGCTCACTTGATTTTGGCTCTGTTCATCATTAAATATTTAGTAACATTCCAATTTTTGAGGTGTATATATGTATTGTCAAAGCTCTGTTCCTGTTCTGAGAAGTTAAGATTGGAAATTGCAGCTAGATTGTCTGGCAGTGATGCATCTCTAAAGCAATATGGATCAGTGAAAGCACATAAAGATAATTAGTATTGTTGCCTTATTAATTCAATGTTGCCCTTAAAAACCTCAGAAGGCAGCCACTGCTGGTGCGTTATTACACCCTGGTCAGGTCCAGTGTAAATCATTGGCACAGGCTGAGTCTGTGTTGAAAAGAGACCTGGATTAGCAGACCTACATCTTGTCTCCTACTGCTTTCCCGTTTTCCCCTTGGGAAGAAGCCTAAACCTATAGACCAAAGTCACCTTGGAGATGACACTAAGTTAGACATGAGTATTGTTCTGCTTGAGGATAGGAAGGTTCTATGAAGGGATCGGGACAGACTGGACAGCTCCGAGTGCAATGAGGCCCGCAGCAGTTAGTTTCTGTTTCAAGGGGTCTGTGCCTGACTCTGGTGTAAGATATGTGTCCTGCATTCAGGCTTTCCATGCGTTTCCACATTGATACATTGATCACTTGGTCTTTTCAGGAAGGCACTGTTTTATCCCAAGAGATCCCATACTGTTTCAGAGCCACCAAGGTCCTCAAATGGGATCCAATTACAATGTACTTTAACTGTACCCCATGGTCAGTGAGAAGCCAAAAAGGACTGATGAGGCCCAGTGACTTCTGATGAGTGTCTGTTTTCAGAGCAAGGGATGAACCTTTATCATTGAGAACAATTAGCTGAAATGGTTTAGCTTGAAGGTGATTAATGCAAGGACATCCTTTGCTGGAGATGAGAATGTTTGCATAGAGCATGGCTTCCCAACTAAGAAACTATTTCCTTCCATACAGTAGGAATTGTGCTTATGTGCATGTATTTTATAGATACTTGAGTATCTGTATCTGTGTTGAGGAGTGGGAGCACAAGAAAAAAAATACAAACATGCAAATGAAAAAGGCCTGTTCTTTTATGAAGAAAATGGATCTGCTCTCTCTTTTGGTTACATAGTTTTTAGTTTAATCTTTATAATACATGTTTTTGTATTCTTTTTTAAATGTGTGGCAAAATAAGTAACTGGAACATAGGTAGAAATAATATATTTGGGTTACAGGGGAAAAAAAAAAGCCTGGCATGACTTTAAAGGCACACATTTCATAACACCACATGTGCAAAGCATTATAATAATTGCACTGTACACATCTGCAGCAGACAAAGTGAGCAATGAATATTAAAAACACATTCCTAAAGCTGGCCCAGAAGCTTGGAGACCAGTACTAGAGTCCAAATGCTGGATGTTCTGCATCCAGAGCTGGTGTGTTTTGGTGGCAGCTAAAGTGATGGGATTGGGTGCAGGTGAGGGCAGTGGAGAGGAACATGCAAGGTTGGTCTGTTTGCCATTGCTTTATTCCCTGGCTTTCTGCAGCACAGAAGGTATTTCACTGAGAAAAGTCTGGCTGGAGCCCTCAATGGCTGCTGTTCAAAACTGTTGTAGTGCCAGGAAGTGGAGGAAAAGGGGTGGATATGGAAGGAAAACAGTGACGAGCAAATGGTCTGAAGGCCATACTGGGGATGCCTGTCCCCTTTCCATGGCAAGGAGACAGAGACACTCAGGTTTTCAGAGATACTCACTCCTGGGCAAGATGGACAAAATGAATACCCACACTGAAGTTGTGTGGTTACCCTTAATTGATGATAAATGCCATTTAATTAGTGGGCTATGTAGCACATTGAAGTTGTTTTATGGGGAAGTACAGTGGGATATAATTCAGTCAAAACAGTCATGCAGACGAGGAGAATGCAGTAGCCACCTCTCAAGGAATGGTTCATCTTTCCAGTAAAGAGCAACTCCAGAATGGTTTGAAGATTCTGATACTGCTTCATGAAGCAAAAAGCAGGATATTATGTTTTTCATTTAGTAGCAGCAGGAGACAAGTAATGAAAAGCCTCAGAACTCAGATGCCTTTCAGAAGCTCAGGAGAGTAAATTTCCTGTCAGACCCTAAAAATGGGACAAATGTCAAGATGCCACAGCTCTGAATCTGGGCGCTTTGCCATGAGATTGTAGCTGTGCCATCAATGCCCAAGATTTTATTCTGTCCTATAGAAGAAGGAACATGGAACGCTTGGTCTACAGGCCCAAATGGTGATCATTTAACAGGGTAATGCTCTTCTTTCCTCTTTTCTCTCTTAAAATTGAGTTAATTCATAAATCCAAATTATTTTAGTTATTAGAACTTTTTTCTCCCCTTTCTTTTCCTTCCTTTTGCACCTTAGAATTTTTCTCTTTGGATGCCTACAAGAATTACCAATTGTGATGTTGCTGTGTTGTGCCTACCACACTCAGCACCACCATTTCACTTCTGCCTTTTACTTCTGCTTTAATCCATCTGTGTCATAGACTGAGAGTGTGAGGTTTTCAGAGGAAAGACCATCCTTACATTCTATGCTCATATAATGTCAACCTGACCTGTGACTGGTGATCAAAAGTGCTATAATAATACTTCTATTATTACCATTATTAATTAATCTGTGGTTAAATCTTTCACAAGTACTATCTAAGATGAGGTCACCTATTGAATGACTGTTTTGGACTTCAACAAAAATAACATTCTCATTGTCACAAGACAGATTTAAAAATCATACTATTAAAAATTATAAATAATGAGACTTCTGAGGCAATGCAAAATAGATGTTTTCTTTCTTTGCTGAAGAGTGGGGATTTGCCAGCAATTCTGCAACATCAAGAGCAGAGCTTAGAGTAAAAACAAATATTAAGAGATTAACAATAGAGTCGAAAGAAATGAAAACATTGGATGTTTATAAGCTAACAGTCACAAAAATCAGAAATGTAATGAATTTCAATAGTAAACATGACAGTCATCTAAAAGAATATTAATAATTCCATTTTCTTTTCTTTCTGTCTGTGACACACTTCTCTAGTTAAATGAATATAGCAAAATTGTGGATTGCTTTGCCCAAACATGTAATATCTTAAAAGACAATTAACAGCATTCAGAAAGGCTCTTTGATGTGAAATTAGAGAAAATTAATGTATTAAAAAAACGTGTATTTGGATTTTGATTAAGCAACCCTATAAAGAGCCATTCTGAGAGGGAGAGTCAGAATTTGTATTCCTTAAAGAGGAGAGTCATGGTTTGCCTACACCCAATCAATAGGTCACTGTGCATTACAGTTTCAGGACAGTTACATAGAAGAAGTACTTAAGTGCCATGTTAGCCATCTTCTTTATGAATATGTCACATATCAAAAACTCACAGTGACCTAGATATTATGAAAGCTAATGAGAAGTATGGAAACTTAACCATTCTGGTGTTGCATGATTCCAAAACTACTTTAGCTGTCTTGAATTGTTGCAAAGAGCAAGAAAGACAGTGGAGCTGAAGGAATGTGCTAATTAAGGAATACTTTTGGAATGTAAACTCAGGTAGGTTTCCAAGAGGCTGTGGGAAGAAGAAATCTGATGCTAGCTATCAAGGAAGCAGGAGTCATACTTCATGTAAATCTTAAACCTACACTCCCAAGGGCCAGGGATAAGGATAAAGCAAAAGGAAGGCAGGAGGAGTGGGAAGGGATCCGTCTTGGATAAAGAATACACCCTCGAGAGGTGCTGGACTTTTGGATGTCTGCCTTTCTTTCCTTCCCTCACATTTTCTATTAATGTTATAAATCTGCTTTGCAAGATGCCATTAAAGAGGCAAAGAACTACTCATCTGCTGCCTTGGTTATTGAGGCCGACTGCAGCCTCAGAGAGTAGGATCTGAAATACACCCTCCAGCGCAGGCTGGACAGGACCTATTGCCAGCTACCATAGCTGAGTAACATCTCAGAGAGACAATGAATGGCAGTTTGAAGAGGAGATTAATCCCGGTATTTTAAGGAAGAATGTTGCTTTTCAAGGATCTGCCAGTCTTAAGAATGGTCCAACCCAATGAGTGCAAATCAAGGAGGCCTGCATGGATGAACAAGGAGCTCCTGATGAAACTCAAATGTAAAAAGAAATTTCACAAGCAATGGAGGAGTTGGTTTTCCAAGGAGGAACATAGAGACACTGTCTGAGTGTGTTGGTATGGGGCTAGGAAAGCCAAAGCTCACCTGGAGTTGAGTTGACGCAAGGGACATGAATGTCAAGAAGAAACACTTTTCTTTTTACTGAGTGTGATCAAACACTGGAACACATTTCTGAGAAGGGTTGGGATGTGTCCATCCCTGGGCATCTCCGAAGCCCAACTGGACATAATCCTGATCAGTTTGCTCTAATCTGACCTTGCTCTGAGCAGAGGGGCTCAACCAGGTGATCTGCAGAGATCCCTTCCAGAGTCAATGATTTTGCAATTCTGTCATTTTGATTCCTTCGCTTTTCTTTTTAGTATTTTTGACATGGGCATACTGGAAATTTGCCGCAGTACAGACTTGCAGGACCCAGGAAAAAAAATCAAAGAAGCTCTGGGCAGGGATTTTAAGGTGTAATAATCAACCATCTTCTTAACCTAGTTATTTTATTATCCTGCACACAGTTTTGCAAGGAGGACTTCCAGTACAGTCCTGTTGTAAACCTGAAGCTGTAGAAGTGTTGGAAAGCACATTATTTTGCACTAACAGAAAGCTATGTTGATGCTGCCATGAAGTACTAAAATAATTAATGCATTTAAATGAAGTGTCACAAAATCTCTTCAGCTGTATCAAATGTATCGAATGGTTTTCTCTTAAGGAAAGAAAGCAAACACATTTATATAGCCTTGGGGAACAGTTTGCCTACAAGAGTTTGATGTCAGAGGGTTCATATAGCAGGGATCTAGGATTTACCTACCAGTAAATGACAGCTTGCTAACAAGTCTGTCTTCATTTGCATACATAAAGTCAGGGAAAAAAATAAAATTGTATAAGTTTTAAGGCTTGTTCAGTTTGAAAACAGTCTTACATGATTTAGCAATATAGTTATGTGAAAAAAGAGCTTGACAATAGAATTCAAAAAATGTTGCTATGCTTTAGAGCATAGATGATTTCTTTAGAAGGTCAGATAATGAAATCTAGCTCTCTTCAGTTGCTGGATAACCTTGAAACCACATTTGTGATATGAGGGATGCATGCTAACTTTAGCCAAACTCTCTGATTACTATTCTACACAAGTTATTTTAGTCTTAAGGCATAAGTCTTTTCCTTCTCCAAAAGACAGAATTAGTTAAAAAATTCTACAGGAAATAAGTGAATAACATAATATATGAATTATTATCTACATCAAAATGTTCCAGTACATAAAATCATATGAAAATATGCATCACACATATCTTCACCTCTGCACTGTGAGATACAGGGCTAGATTAAGATCTTGTTGTGGTTTTATTTTGGGTATGCATCTCCATTCATTTCAGGGGTGTTACTCCAGGCTTACCCCCAGTACAAACACTGATATAAATTCAAATCATAATGAAGATAATGGATTTATTGATAATTGTGATTTTAATGGTTTGGCTGCTTGGAATTTGTTTTGTTGTTCTTGTGTTATTTTTGTTTGGTTTTTTTCCTCTGTGTGTGCGAGAGAACTTCTCTTAGAGGAATGATAAAAACTTGTTTAGGGTTTCTGTGAGTAAATGTATCTCCTACCACCAATAAATGTAATTTGTCCAAAAGGCATGAAGAAAACACTTTCCATTACAGTGGCATGTAGAACATGTTGCAACTGCAGTGAATAGAACAGAGAAAAACCCTGAATTGCTCAGAAACGAGTTACTTATGCTCAATTAATGGACTTCACTATAGCATTAAGATTGTTGTAATGGAATATCTGAAAGCAAAATAAGTGGATTTACCAAAATAATTGTATTACTGGGAAAGGCAAAGAGTTAAAATCAGATTTTTTAGATGTGACAGTAACCATACCTCTATGCAAATACAAAAGTAAGGACTACTTTGGGCTGCTAAAAATTCTAGCCACAGATAGAACTCCTTACTTTATTTTACTTCTGTGTGACACGGGCTGGTGAAATTAATACACTGGCTGGTAAAATACAGGGAACAGTTTGATACAGTTATGAAGCATGTAAGCCTGATGCATGTACTCCAAAACAGTGCTAGGAATTGAAGAGATATGCAAAACAATTAGAGCACCTTTAATTTCACAAATAATGTGAGTTTTTTGAGGTATAAAATTTCCACTTCTAAACTCAGAATTTTGATCATTTTGCAGGGAATAATTCTTTCTATTTGTGTTGTTTTCTAAATACGGCCACAGCTTTTCTCTCAACAAATGTAATTTTTATAAAATTAAAATTATTCTGCTTTTACAGCTTCACATTGCATTATTCACCTATTAGTGAACCCCATCATATCAGAGAAGTGATAGAGAGCACAGACAGGTTATGAAAAAAACCCCCTCATCCTAGGAATAATTCTTTTCCTTCTTTAATATTTATATTCCTGTAGTGCTCAAAGACCTTGTTGTTGCCTGAGATATAAACACGGTGATACAAATTGATTCTTTTTGATATGCTTGCAATCAAAGAATCACAAAAATGAAATAAGCAGGGAGACTTAAAAAAAGAATATTTAAAAAAGTATAATAGCTTGCAGAGCTTCTAAGAATGCTGCTCTTCGCTCTAAGTTCTGACTTCATATTTTAAGGTGTCTGCAGCAGATGGAGGAGAAATCTTTAGCAACCTAAGCAAGGATAAGACTAGAAAAAAATCAGAGAATTAAGACTGAACTGGAAAGAATCGAGGCCACATAGCATAAATTCTGTATTTCTCATTGAGATTGTTATTCCAAGTTAACTGTCAATTTAATAGGCAATAAATCTAATTGATTAACATATGGAATGCTTCCCATATGGAAAAAGATTTTTTCAGATTAGATAACAAGATGATAAGATAATGCCACACCATAAGTCCAGAAAAAAAGTGATTACTGTATAATTTACAGCTAGTTTTGCACAGCTGTCTTAGAGAAAAATGACTGAGGAGAATGAGAGGAAGCAAACCAAATATCTGCTGACATGCAAATGTGAGAACTAAAGAGCAAAAGAAATTAGGTTGACCTTCAAATCAGCGTGCAATGTAAAGTCAAATCTGTACAGCTGCATTCATTTTAGTAGTAGCAAAATTGAGAGAGGGTTGTTTTAAGTGAAACTACTAGGTTTTGCAAAGAGAGGACTAGATGGAATGTGAAAGAGGCTTTTTCAGTGATGGTCTCAGTCTGGGGTCTGCAGAAAACTTTGAAATTGTTTGCAAAAGTTGACTGTGGAAACCGAGCTCATAAATACTCTATAGCAATCCACATGTGTTAATTTTCACTGGGGTTTCCACTTCTCTGAGTGAATTAGTAAAGGGTCCACAAATCAAAAAAAGTCGAAAACTGTTGGGTTGTGGGCTAATCTTTGTCCTCGGATAAGCTCTCAATTCTCATCACAGGCCCTGGGAATGGCTCTCATGGCTGAAGAATTGGTTCTATTCATCCAACAGTCGTTAAGAAAGAAAAGTTGTCCCTGGCTGAATACTGAGCAGGCATAGGTGTATGTCAGAAAATGGAGACCCCCCAGCATACACTGCGGCTGTAACTCACCCGTGGGGTCCTGGTGCGTGCATGTGCTTTAACTGCACAGCAGTTTGAATTCAGCCTTGTGTTTGCACCACAGCCATCTGGCGCTATTTAAAATATATACTTTTCAACTTTCACCTTTTAATCTTTCTGGTTTGAAAACATACACCAGTTCAAAGGTTACCTCTCTTAACCTTGAGCAATTCCCTTTCAGAAACAGCACCGAAGGTTTATTGTCATTACTTTTACTGGTGTTAATGGAGGGGTAATTCTCTACTGCGCTTCGTGCACACATTTTGAAATAAACAAAAACACAATTGTTATACGTTAAAAAATACATTTTCCATAAGTACCGTGATTTTTAGGTACCTCCATTCTGGGAAATTTTAAATGAGTGGCTTTCTTAGGAACCTAATTATCAGACGGGCTCAGCACTTATAACCTCTCCACTGCCCCCAAAATACCAGAATCAGAGGCGCCCAGGAATGGAACCAATGATTTAAAACTTTGGCCATACATGGTCATGCAGAGGCATACAAATCACCCTTGAGACTATGTTCTGTTCTGTCTATGATAACAGAAAAACATGAACTAACCCCAAATATGTTTTTCCACCCTGAGGTCTGAGATGCACAACATCCTTTTCTTTCCCACAGCCAGCAGTTTTCCATAAGGAAAGGTGTTCTAAGGGACCCAAGCACCTCTGTCTAGTCAATATTAAGAGAGCCTGTAGGTAAGCATGATAGCCACTTTTTTCAGTGCCCATGCAGTAGCCTGACATCAGTTTCATTTCTTCTTTTCAGCTGATTTCTTGTATTGAATATCACACAGGTATTTTAATATTCCATGAAGATTTGCATCAGGCAAACTGAAGCATTCACACTAAGGACCCCTCTCTCTGGACCTGTTCTGTATGGAATTTGAACTTCTATTTTAAAAGAATGCAAATGAATACTATTACTTGAAGAGAAACTGCTTCTTGAAGCAGTCTAAGAAATGGAGAGGTAACTGGCTCTGTCGGTAACATTTGAAATAGCTCAGACCTTGCCTTCTTATGTTCTCCTCAGTCTTAGATTTGAATTTCCAGAACTGCAATACCTGTTGCTGATTATTTAACAGGGCTCCAGATTCCCTGGGACTAAGGGCAAAGTATGAGAAGCATACCTCTCATTTGTTCTCAATTTTGAGCCTAAGGTTTGAGTTTTTCTATCAAGTTAGATTCTTATTTCTATCCTACTTGATTCTCAAATACACTTCAACATCAACTTAAAAATTATATTGAATAACATGGGATGGAGGCTGTAAGTTTTACCATTGCACAGCAGATTTTAAATATCGCACACAGAATATGAGAGGAAATTATTCTCTCCCTTACATTAAAAAAAATAAAAAAAATTGGAACTCCTAGAAAGGATTTACACATATTTCTTCAGGCTTCTAGCCACTCGCCTAGAGGTGGGTGGTGTTTGTTCAATAGCTGAAATACTTTTTGACTTGACTTTCTGTTTTTCTTGTTTCCCAGGTGATTGGTTCTGGTGTTTTTAGAACTGTCTACTGCATCCTGAACATTTTCCATGCATCACTGACTGGGAACATTTTAAGCTGGCGTCAAAGATAGAGTCTGTGGGGAAGTCTACACACAAATAATACTTTTTCATTGTTCTTGCTCAGCAGTGATCATGCTTTTTGCAAGCTGCTTCACCCAGCGCAGTAGAAGAGTAAACTAAAAATAATCAATCAGATAATTTTTTTCCTAACCAATCCATACTATCATTTTCAGAGCCAATGTACCACCAGATGACAGAAACTGTTCAACTCCATTAGCGCCAGCCATCCAGTAGAGCCCAACTTGGCAGGCATGTGATAGCAGCCATGTAAGGAAGCATAGGAGAGGCCACACAGGGAGATTATATAAATGAGAACCACAGTTGTAGATGAATAGTGAAGTACAATGAAATGGGCTAGACGATGCTGAATGTCCTTTGGCATAAGGAAACAATCTAATTTCTGTAAGCTTTTATTCAGGAAAAATGCCTTGACATCAGCATATAGACCACAATCTGCAAGAATGTTATAAAAAATAACTTCAAGTCTTGAATTAGTCTCCTAAACAGAGATCCTTATGAAACAAGGATCACCTTTGAAAGTGTGGTGACTGATAGCTCCCATTAGTAGTGAATCTTAAGCACCTTATTTTATCGTATTTATCTGTGAAGTAAGAGGGGAAGGTGAACAATAATATTTTGTATATAGTGTTTGGGCCTACAGATTTGGTCAGGGCTATTGAAAGTGTGCAGGGTGTCTTCAGAGGCCAGAAGGGAAAGAGAGTGTGATAATATGTCTCTGAAGAGGCATTGGAAGCTGCACTTGCCAGCCGTATGTGAGCAACCTAGAGCTATATCCATTCCATCAGACTGGGGCTGGAGGCATCACAAGTGTGGGAATTACCCTGGCTGCTCATGATGCTCTGCTGTGCAGTATCTGCCAGCAGCTCAAGGCATGGCTCCAGGCAAAAAGAGCTGTGCAAGGCAAGGAACAAATTGGTAATATTTGTCAGTGACTTTCTCCCTCTGCATTTGTTCTGGGTCAGAAATGGTGGAAAAGGAAAGGAGAAAGCAAGGTAAAGTAACAGGGAAAGACACAGAGTACTCTTCACTGCCTACATAGAAGCTAGAAGGACGACAGTCATCAAGATGCAATGCAGAAGAAGGAATTTACTCATGAATAAAAGGTAAAGAAAGAGGCTAAAAGTCCATAAGGAGCAAGATGTTTAGTGAAAAACTGTCTGAGAGGTTTTCATGGAAAACAGTAAATTTCTGCATTCAAAAGACTTTGCCTGTCTAAGAGCTCTTGTAGGGGCTACCTCTTGGATCACAAGTGGGTAAATTCCACTTACCAACTGTGTAGGAAATCTGAGGTGTCAGAACCAAGAAATCCACATAGCAACCAGGTTGTGAACAGGAAAAGAGTGTAAGTCCCCACAAAAAGCTCATTGTGGATGTTTTTATGGAAAAGGAAAGAGAGTGCACCTTTCAGGCCTTCAAGCAAATGCCAGAGAATTTCAGCAATGTTACACCTGGATCATGGAGGGAGACCTAAGCTGAAGCAACAGAAGGGGAGAAAATTATCTCTGTCCCAGTAAATATTCATACAATTCTAACTTTCCTTTCATAATTTTTGGAAGCAGCTTCTCTGATGAAAGGAAAGTTGTGTGTTGGGTGTCCTGTATGTCCTCCATACTTTCTTTTTCTGGAAGAGACTCTGCTGCCTGTATTTGTACATTTTGCAAACAAGATACTTCTGCTTGTCCTCACATTTGAATTCTGAGCTGGAAATCCTGTTTACCAAGTTATCACTTGTCTGGGTAAAGAGCTTCTTTGCTAGCTCTTTACTCTTGGAACACACAGAGCTCTGAGGAAAAAAAATAATTTGCAACACATAATTTATTTGGCAAAGTTAGCCTTTTGCTCTTTTTTTCCATGAGCACAGCAGCAGCATGGTTTCTTGAATGTACTCATTATTCAAATATATTCCCTGAATAAACAGCCAAACACTCTGTACTGTCAGATTTTGCCATGACATGTTGACTGGTGATGCATCTTTCCAAAGGCTTGGCTGATCACCCTGAGGTTGAGAACAGTTAGGAGGAGAAAATATCCTGCTGTGGCTTGTAATTTGCCTCTGAGCCCCTCTCCCCCAGTTCTGAAAGGCTGATCTGTGTGATTGTAAAGGCCAAATTTAGATGCAGGTGGTGGTAGGGGGCATCAAAGGAGAGCCTACTATTCTGCAGTTCTGTGGTGTCTGATAGGACAAGCAGTCTCATATGAAGGGTGTTTTTCTCTATTTCATTATTCAGAAGGAATTTCTGGAGAGAGCTGGAGGGTGAGGAAAAGAAACCGAGTTTTGTTTATCCTAGAGCGTGGCTGACTTGCTCTAGTGGTGGTGGTGTTTCCTACCCAGGTAAGACTTCTTGTCTGTCTGCATCTCAAGTCAAGCCACTGTGGCACCAGTTCAGGGTGGGGAGAATCTACTGAGGATCTCTTTGGGCAGTGCAGGCAGAGCTGGGAGGGCCAGGGTGTGTAGGAGGAGTTGGCAGCATGCAAGAGAATGAGGTATCCCCATCCTCACAAGGCATAGGAAGTGGTGAGTGAGAGGAACCAAGTTGAGGCTGGTTCTAAAATGCATGTGTTTCCTTATCTAGCACCTATGCCTGCAAACATGGGAGCCTGTGCATTAGACTGTTGCAGTGGAAATGTGGGCAGTGTCAGTGTTGTCAGACCTCTGCTCAGTCATTTAAACCTTGGACAAAACAAAAGCATCAAATATGTGTGGGACATTCCACAGCTGGAGGATCTCACTTGCCTGAGCATACAAAATAAAATCATCACTAAGGTAGATGCTTGCACACAAGCTGATCTAACCTCACTGTTCTGAAGACAAATACATATTTTACATCACGAATTTGGAAAAAATTGCAGATAGCTTATTTGTGCACAGAAATGATAGCATTTTTTCCTTTGATGAGCTTTATAATAATACATCACTTCTCTTGCTAGCTAATGTAGTTATAATCAAAGACATGTCTTAAACTCTGGTGAAAGTGAAAGATGCTACCAGAATTCAAATTGAACTTGGCATGTCAATTGTTATCACCCCAAATCATCGAATTATGATTACCAGTATTCAAACTGAGTCTGCATCCGAAGAGCACAAAGCAGTCATAACTTAGGGGGACTTCCCATACAGTAGTTGAAATTTTTTTCCTCTCTCAAAACAGTGTCCCATCACAACAGGAATCCTTGGAAGAAAAGGAAGGGCTGGTGCCTGTTTTCTGTCTCTAAGTGAAAATCCAGCATAATATAAACGGCTTTCTGTATCAACCGCAAGGATTGCAGAGGGTGCAGATTTAAAAAAAGATCCCTCCTCCCAAGACATCTTGATTGCAGATGTTATTAAATGATTCTCTGGTGCTGGAAATACTCATCCTGGCTACATGTTGATCATAGAATACATTCCGTTCTCATGGTTTTCCGACTTGGAGAATGGAAGAAATGCCTCAGAATGCAACAAGGAAGAAAAATACTTCTGTCTGTGGTGATAGTTCTCCCTATTTTTTGGTCTGGGAGTCAAGTTTCTGCCTGAGGGGACCTGTATGAGGGATGATGAAAGTAATTATTCTGTCAGGTTAAATATAATTTTCTTCTATGCGTCTGCTCCTCGTGATGTCAGTGGATTAACCTGTCAGTCATCTTCCCATGGCATGTGTCCACATGATGGCATGTGCTGAGGTCCATGGTTTATTGTGGTAGTCTAGCATAAACTTGAAAAGGTCTTCAATTTAAAACTTACTTTTTCATCAATATTTTGTATTTTTCTTTTGCTTCAATCTTACATGTTCATTTCTTGACTCATTCCCATCTTATTCCGTTTCTTTTTTTGCTTCCCTGACTGAGTTTTTCCTTTAATTTTCTGTCTTGGTTCATCTCACTTTTTCTTTTTGCTCCCACACCATGATTCTGCTTCACCCTTCTCGCATCTCTCCAAACCATCTCCTCATTGTTTCTGTATCAGGGTAGACTACAAAGACTATTTTGCCTTTGCCTTCTTTACCATGTGGTTCACCTCTCAGTCCTCCTAAGATGAATGTAAGGCCATTCTAAAACAGGAAAAAAAAAAAAGGAACACCACACATCTTCATCTTAACTTCCCTGGTCATCTCAGAAAAACTGGGGACAATCTAGACAGTGATATAACTTATATGTAAACCCTCCTTGTGCTGGGGAGGATTTAATCTTCAAGGATTTCACTTGAATATTGTCAAATGGCAGTAAAATCCACTTAATTTTTTACTTCATTCTTCCCCCAGATTTGATGTTAGAGCACAGAATCTCAAACAGACTATTTTATTTGGAGAAGAACATCTCAGAGCCCAGATGGATGGGAGGAGGATTAGACGAAGGCATTGCATGAGAAAAATGTTGCAAATCACTAAGACAGCCACCATATTCCTCTGACTGAAGCCAAAACGTGTATCATACATATTTAGTTAGCTAGGGAGCGTAAAAGTAACAATATAAATTATTTCAACCACATATGCTTTGAGGCCCATGGCAAGCACAAGGTGGCCTTGTGAGAGACTTGGGTTTACAGTGTTCCTATGCCAGAAATTAAAAAGTCAGGTGCAGTACACATTTATGTTAGCATGCTAGGGATGGGATTGTGGGAATGCATTTCTTACACAGACTAATTCTTCTCTTAAAATTTCACATGGGCAGTATGCTTTCCCATCCAGGTGGAGGACAATTCTGCATGAATTTTTTTCTTGGTGACCGGGAGTGGAGACATGAAAAGAGCTATTCAATGTCTCTGGTTACAGAGATAAGTGAAAGAGTCATTGGCTGTAACTGTAGTAATAGCAGCAGTAAGTACTGGGCATGATTTGAATCTCTTGATAGTGATATGGGGATGCCAGAATATTTATCAAGCCATTAGGAGAGGCTGTGCCTAGCTGATAAGATGACTACAACTGATGAAGTCCACCTGAAGACTCTGATGATGATGGGACAGATTTGCAGCCAACAAGGGAGGATAGCAGGGAGCACTGCCCTCAGAACAGCCTGTAGGGTTCCTCAGCAAAATTATACAGTCTCTTGCCCGGGGCAAGCTTGTGGAGTCTTTAATAAAAAGAGTTAAGAAACATCCTGATGTACATGTTCCTGATGGCTGGGAGCCAGGAGCAGCCTGCTCTGCTGAGAAACTGTTTCACTGGGTTGGTGGCAGAGGGGAGGGAGCTAGGAGAGATCATCAGAAAACCAGTCCTGAGAGTTATTAATCCAGGGCCTGATTTTAAATTGTTCCTATATCAAATTGCCAAACTTATGATGTTTCTGTCTTTGGAAGATGAAATTGACCAATTTATATCACTTATTGTCTGTTACTGTCATCAAATCAAAAGAATGTTCTGTCATTTTGACTGGAACTAGATTGGGAACGGGTTTTTTGCTATAATCATCTGTAAGCAATATGAATAAGGAAGAATTTATCACAGTTTTCTAATGTTTAATCAGCACATGTGCAGCATCATGGATGAAATCAGGTGCTAGCACTTGAATTTAAGTTGAGATCTGTTTTTCTCTGAGTGGCTTTTGTTAGTCAAGGCTTTAATATCTCTAGAAAGATTTTGTTACCTACTTTACCTCAATTACTTATCACCTGCTCAAGTAAGGCACTGAACTTAGGCATTTGTTTTCCCCTCCCACTTTGCTGTCAGTTGTCCTCTTTGCTGATGATTAGAGCCTTCTAGAACATGGAAACTAGTGTGGTCATCAGGTCATATGAATTCAAAATACATTTTCTGTCTTTCTCTATTGTGTATAGGATAGACAGAGAGCTCAACATAAACAAGCAAATTTTCCCTTGAAGGAGTTTTAAAGATTGTAACCATAAAAGATTAAGAAATTAAAAAGCATTTTGCTGCTTGCTTCCAGTAAACAGAAAATGATACAAAGAGAGGAAGAATGGAAAACAAATTTGTGTTGCTTTTCACAATGAATTAAGTGTATAAATGCTTAGGTATGAATAAACACTATTGACAGAGAAAAGTAAATATGTCTTAAATTTTCCCTGGCTTTTAAAACAAAGAATATCAATAGCAAAATTGTGTTTTCAAATGTGTTTTGAATTTGACAGTGTCTCTTTGACATTTATAAAGTACAGTGATGAGTATGTAATTAAAGTCCTTTGCTTGTTTTTCAATATTGCGTTCTCAGTCCTACAAACTTCCTTTGAGCTGCAGAGTGACTGAACAAAGGAGGAAGGCTTGCCAGCGAGTGGCCCGTTCCCATGCATGCCATGCTGTGCACCCAGAGATGTGCTCGCCTTTGAACCCAACACTGAGCCAGACCACGTCCATGTGCTGAGGAGCATCTCTTCCCGATGTTCTTCAGGGTTTGTTTCAATTACCACAAAAGTCCTAAGTGAGGAATAGAATATTTTCCTAAATTTATTTGCCTTTCCTTCTGTCTAAATATGAAGTATCAGTCTTTTCATGGCAAAGAGAGATGTTTTCTCGGGAGCTCACATATCTGGTTTGACTGCAGATAAAATACTGAACAGCATGTATAACCCTGGAACATTAGCACTGAATCCACAGGTAATGAATTTTGCTGTAGGCTGTTTCTCAATTGTTGTTCTCGCTCCTTGGTCTCAGGGTGTGCTTTTCACCACTGAGCATCCTGCTTAGGATTACAGCTCTGATGATCCAGCCTGCGAGGGTTGGAGCAGGCTTAGCTGTGTCAGTAACACAAGCCCTCAAGCCAACAAACTCCTGGTCACAAGCACACACAAAAAAGGCACAGCACCAAAGCTGCCTAAACATTTTCACCTTTCCATACAAAAATGCTCATTTGGTCCAGACCATACATAGAGATGCATGTTTATCTCAAATTACTCATGACATGCAAATTACTATCACGAAGCTGCATTAAATCGCCAGTGGTCAAAGTCCATGGGCTGCAGGTCAGGGACAAGAATTTGGATGTCCCCCTTACTGTCTGCTTAGCTCCAGAATGATGTTTGCTCTGCCTGCCTGCTTGATTGTCCTTCAGCTAGAAATGGGACATGTTGGTTTGAATCCTTCCTGATGAAGGGACCTGAATCTTATCCATCTCTGTGAGGGGATGGTGTCAGTAGAGCTGCAGGCAGGAGCTTCTTGGACATTGTTTTGAACAAGGGCTGCTGTCCCCAAACTCAGGATGATTTTGCAGACATACATCTGCTGTGCCCTGGGCACACCTGAGGGCTTGAAGCCTTCCAGTTCCCAATGTCCCAATGACAGACTTGGCTGTCACACAGGTGTCAAATTGCAGAATGCAATGGCAGTAGCAGGTGAAGGGGTTCATGACATGTCCACACACAGGTTAAACAACTGAAATTTTGCTGGTATGTAAACCTTTATATTGGCTATCCCAGTCTTTTTGTGGATTCATTCTTTCTACTTCAGTTGCTAAATCCATACAGAAAACCATCATTAGATGATGGAATTGAATGCAAATCTCCACAGACCCAGCCCAGAAGCCTCTGGATATTATTCTCTGAGAGCACCAGGGGTTGGATACCTAAAATGGATACATTAAAAATTATTAAGATCTTCAGACATTAAAAGATGATGTAACTATTTCAAACAGAAGGCAAATCTGTGACTGAATGCTGAATGTCTGCTGCAGGAAAAAGCTGACAAGATTGCTAAGGGCAGTTGCTTTAGGAAAAATAGCAGAAGGTTCCCCTGAGTGACTTGTAGGAGCTCCTGGAGATGGGGAGGTTATGGCAAGAGAGCAGCCAAGTGTGGCACAGCACAAACGGCAGTAGACTGAAGCTCCTTGTGGACAGAAGTACAAGATGTCTGTGTCACGTGAAGGTCCTGCCAGTTCTGTGTCAGGAGGAAAGAGAAGCATGGGTCCTGTCTCTGTTCTGCGTTGTGCGCAGTTGGTTTATCCTCAGCAAATATTGTTCTAACAGAGCCAGCTGTCAGATTTGCATCTGTTGAACAGATACAAAACACTGATCTCAGTGGGAGGCAGGTACCTACTCTACATAAGCACTTTTGCAAATCCCAAAAGGCATTTCTCCATCTTCAGGCACTTCAATATCTTTGAAAATCTTGCCCTTTGTGCCTAGCTTTACCTCTCTACAAAACAGAGAGAAATCTGCCTCCCTAGGAAGTGAAGCAAAGACAAATTTATTCATATTTGCTTTAAGCTTTGGAACCACAGAGAAGATGTATGCCACAAAGGTGTAGTTCTTGTTCGGCATATTAACAATGAAACACCTGTGTGTTCAGTTATTGTCCACGCTGTCATTGGCCTCATTTTGAAAGATGTATCCATGAATCAGAGGAAGGCAAGGTGCCATGCTAATGAATGATAGCTATAGAAAGATAAGCTACACTATTTTGTGATGGCCCAGCAGTTCCTTTATGAAGGACAGAAGCAAGGTGCCGTTACTGGTATCCTCCTGTGCTTGAATGTCTTGCAGAAAAGAGGTAGAAAACTATTACAGGTGTTCATTGTGGTCATTGTGCAAGATGTTTGGTGAGACAAAGACAGCAAAGACAACTATATGCCCAGATCTTCAATTTTGATGTACAAAAGAGCTTTCAGTTTTTCAAAATTGTCTCATGCCCCATGTGTTTAAGTCCTTATGCAGTGAACCATATGGTGGATCACTGGAGCTTTCTGGTTGCAGAGGTCTTCTTGCCCTTGCATCAGTGTTTGCTCCTCTACATCTTGCCCTGGCTGTGAATTTCCCAGTGTTTCAGAACCTGTTCCTGCACTCTTTCGGTAACATGAACAAAGCAGAGTTTGTGTTTGAGCTCTGTGGGGTCATTTTGCCCTATTTCCCCCATGGACTGCCAGGGGGGGAAATTTCCATCTGATTTGCTTGCCCTGCCCTCAGATACAGGAATTTACTCAGGCTGCCCGGTTACTACTGCTCTTGCCTTGAGGTTTTTAGCCACTTTCTGGTTGATGGGGCAGCAGCTCTCCTGCCAGCAGAGCTATGCTGGCCTCCCTAAGACTCAGCCTGGCTGTGGCTTCAATTGCTGGCTGATCCCCGCTTCCCTGGTAGTGGCCTGTCCTCCACATCTGGTACTAGTCACCCTTTCCAGGGGAAATTCAGAGGATCGAGGCTCCTGCTTTCTGCTTCCTCTTTTCTTGTCTGCACAGACAACACCATGCTGTGTGAGTGTGATCGGTTTTCTTACTCATCATCTACTTTGGCCATTTAAGGTTTGACATGAGTTTGATTTATTTAGCTGGGGAGGTTCTTGACTTTTCCCAGTCACAAATGCTGTGGAAACACAGATCAGAGCTTTATCCTATTCTTAAGCACCAGGACAACATATCTTAGCTTTCAATAGCTGAGCATTTTGATAGCTGAGAGGCAACTGGAAGACAATTAAATGACATGATTTGAAGCCAGGGTTCTTTGTTTTAGTGCCTGGTCTGCCCAGACATTCTGGTGTTATGCTTGTAACTTTTCCCTTTACTGCTATGAAGACAGAAATATGATCAAAGAAAATAAAAAAAGAGAATCTGCAGAGAAGTCGTTTAAGCATTACTGAAACATTCTACGCTAGCAGCGCCAAAAGCTGAGAACTCTCTTAGTGTGTTAAAGCCTTTTAATAATTTGAGATCACATTATAATCCCCTTGTCCAGAATCCTTAGAATTTATACATGGTTTAATGCTTGGAATAAAGTTAGAATCTCAGACTCTATTGCCTTTTTCTTTTCCCCCACTCTCATGCCACAGTCAAGGATAATGATTTTAAATGCTCAAATGTGTTAAAAGCGTTAATTGCACTAGTTGAAGTATTTTATTTTGAGTTAAAGTCACTCAAAACTTTAATATGACAGTGAAGATACAGTGCAATAATTCTAGCCGTGACTCAAACAGGAAAAAAATCCTGACTTTGATCTGAGTAATAACGCTTCTCTCCCTGACTGACAAGATTGCTTTCATGCCATACTGAGCCTTAGCACCAGAAGCACCAAAGAGCTGTTGGCTCCCAGCACAGGGAAAGGCATCTGGCCAGTGCTGGAGCTGGCCCTGGGCTCAGCCCCACATCCCATCCATGTGGGTAGGAGAGGAGAGGAGAGGAGAGGAGAGGAGAGGAGAGGAGAGGAGAGAGGACATCTCACAGCACCACGGGCACCATGGAGCAAACTGGAGCCGCCTGCCCCAGTGATCTTAATCTGTTCCAAGGCAGTAATGGAAATTAGCTTAGACCACTCCTGGCATTAAACAAAATGTGTTACATCTCATTATACATAGATATGTAAAGCTGGAGCATTTAATGCATTTGGTAGAGTGATTAAACAAGCAAACAGGCGTGAGACAGCTGAAACCACTGGGGAGAGAAGGGTCAGCTGGAACAGGCATGTGAAGGACAAACGTGGGGTGACAGTGGGTCAGATCTTTCTCACAAGGAAAAGGGTTTGGTTCAGATTCCAGCCCTGGTAGGGAATAGTAGGGTTTGGCTTAACGCATACTCCCACAGTGATTTGGGGTATAAAATGTGCATTCTAGAATTTATTCACATAGCTATGCTGCTGAACCCTTGCACCAGTTCACCTTAGGCCTGTTAGTCACCTTTGGGGACACACTGAAGCTATTCAGGGGCAGATTTCTAAAAGCGTGAAGGGCAAAATGCCATGATAGTTCTGCTGGAACACACCTACGGGGTGATTTGAGTACCTAAACATATATGTCCAGCACAGTTTAGATGCCCTATGGTCTCCTGCTTCATTGTCAAAGGTCATGGGTTTCCCATATAACACCTGTCATCTCACAAGAAATGGTCTGAAATTACACTGCTCACCTATGTTTAGAAACCTGAATATGACCCCTAGTACCATGTTGTGCTTTCAGCTAATCCAGCTTTTAACAGTAAGAGAGAAAGTCTCTGTCCTCCAAGCTTATTTCAGTAGGTCTCTTCCACCTATTTTAGAAAACCACAGTGAGCTGGTGGTCTTGCAGTTTGCACAGATTTTCCTAATTTTTTAATATTTTGATTGGGAAGAAGTCAGACTTAAAAATTTGTGCCTAAAGTTAATCTAGCATTATTGGGTTTCAGTGTTAACTTCCATTTAAATGAACCCAACTTCTTCACCTCAGAGGCCACCATCCCTACTGTGCCAAATATTTTGAAGGTGTGTTGGTCTTGGCAGTGTGTTTGGAAAGTTACAGAAATCCAGTTAAGGAGCATCATGGAGGAAATTTTTTAGAGTTGTCTGACTTTCACAAAAGATGAGTTACCAGAAGCTCTTTTCACCCTGAACACCTCTGGTCATATGGAGGGATGGATAGACTTGATCAGCCTGTTTCCAAACTCAAAAAGTCTTATGTCTCTGATAAAAAACCTATGAGTTTAAGTACTATGACTCTTTTGAAAACCAGACTTGTTGTGCTCTAGGCCCAATTACATGCATAGTGTCCACTCCTGAAGCTTTTCCTCACTACTTGTGCCTGCAGGGTACCTGAAAACCTGAACACTTTCCCAGGGCTTCCCAGCATAAGTAGTCCAAGCTTTGTCTGACTGTTTCTCTTTATCTGATCTCTCTGCTGTACCCCCACATCTCAGTCTTTGATGCCCAGAAAATTCCCCTTTTTGGTCACTCTGCTGCCTGAGCCTGTTAATGCCCGACTTGGCAAACATTTTTTCAGTTCCAGTCTTCCAGTTCCAGTCAGTTCAGTTCCAGTCCTTCCCATGGCAAACTTTCCTGCCTAGGCTATTTTATAGCCCTCTACCCCATGAAAAGCCTTTACCTTTCCAGGAAGCTTCTACCAGACTAATTCTGTTGTTTCCTCATTCTTCCCATCTACTTTCCATATTCATTACACCAGGTACAGCACCCATTCAGTGATTTTGGACAGAAAAAATGGCAACAGGGTGCTCTTATTTGATTTAAATACTGATTGACTTGCCCATTATATAGGTTTTGGATAAAAGGATTTTATGTGACAATGAACTGAAGGCTCAGCCATGGGTCACCTTCTCTATCACTTGGCTGAAAGCTGCTTAGGGTGACTGGCAAGGCTGAGACACTCATATATACAAACAAAGCAAGAAGTTAATTGCCAGATGACGAGAAGAAAAAGCTTATAAAATAGAGCCTATATTGTGAGGATCTCAGATTCTGAGTATTCAACTTGATTTTCCTCAGAAGGCTTTAAGATTCCAAAAACAGTGGACGTCTGATTTCTGAAAGGCAGAATCATTAGCTGTTTAGGGAAATCAAGACCTTAAAACTGGAGTTACAATAATGTATATTCATTATGTGTATACATCCAGAATATATATTATTTTTGAAAGAAGACATATAAACCCTCAAGTTTCAGTCCATTAAGTAAGAAATTACCAGAGGTCATGAATAAATTTTGTCAATGAACGGGTTTAAATTTCAGTGACTGCTTAAGGAAAAATTGTATTTTTGCCTTGCTTTAATTGCCAAAGTCTATGGTTTCAGAGGAAAGAATGACTGGCTAAGTAGTCAGCAAAAAAAAATTATACCATTAGCACATGATGTATTGTGCTATTTTCTGTGCCAGGGGTTCTCTTCCGTGTTGCTCCATCTCACCCAGATCTCACAACAAACTCCAGTACGTCTGTCTGCAGCCTGGCTGTTATTCCTGCTAAGATCAATGCCTCCTGGTTGGTTGCAGGTATTTAATTATCCCCAGACATGCAGGGTACAGTCTGGAGCCTTACGTACATATAACACCGGGGATAAAGGGTCTGTGACCAAGCCTTTCTCTGAGCAAAAGTCACTTAACACATTTTTGCATTACAAAATATCCCACAGTGGGATCTCACTGCAACCAGATGTTCATAGCAGAAAGCATATGGCAAGATGATGTAGATCCATTTTTCTTAAATCCTCTTGAAAAGTCATTGTATCATAGCCCAAATTTTGCTAAAATTCATGCTTATAATCCCAAAAGCCTTTTCCCAGTTAAAAAAAAAAAAACACGTCTATTTTCATTGCTTGTGAATCACTTCCACATCCATTGATTTCCAATGGTTTGCAAAGAAAGCAGCTGAGAAGAGAATCTGACCCACAGTGTACAAGGTGTGCACAGAGCTTGAGTGAATGGAACATATGTGATGAATTACTGAATGAGTGTTTGTCCTGGAGAAACAGAGACAATGGTCAAATAAAAGTCAGCCTTTGTGGGTTCCATAAGTATTTAATCTCAACCAAAAGAGATAGAAATTTCCAAACAATATGTGTGCTGTTTATCATATCGTGTCATCTCATATTATACAATGCCTGTTGGTGCATGACAGCTGCCTAATCTGTTTATGTAGTTGGGTTTAACCAGGTGAGTTTGTTCTTATTGAATGGATTAGAGCGTCTGACAACAGATCTCTTTTTAAATTGAAAGTCTCTGCCAATACAGAGAAGAGTAGGGCCTTAGAAAGCACTGTAATCCAATGCCCAGGGCTAATGAAGGCTGAAACCACCCTTCAGTTGTTCATTTAACCCCCTCGAGCCCACAGATACTGCATTTACCAACGGGGCTAGTTGCTATGTCCTGCTGGCACCAGCTGCACCCACCACAAGCCCAGTGGCACGGTCAGATGCATGTCCTTCGTGCCAGCAAGGCAGCGATTCAGCTCTGAGAGGAGCCTTGGGAAATGGGTGGCAGGAAGGCACCCAGGGACAGGGGCAGTGATGGGGACAGGAGCAGCGTGTGCTCCTCTCCTGCTTCCTCTCTCAAATGGGCACAAGAATGGGGAGGCTGAGGGGGCCTTGGTGGCCCACAGGCAAACCTGCAGTGGTCACAGCAGGTCTGGCAGTGCTGTTAATGCTGCTCTGGAGCATGGCAGAGGGAGTGCAAGAGCCCACAGACACCTCAGGAAGCAAAGAGTCACACTTTGGATCTTTCAATATGTAATGGCCATAATTTGAAATCCTTAGGCACAATCTGAGTCACTGTGTGTAAAAATGTTGTTATTTCTTGACTGTATTTGGCCTTGCCAATAACAGTAAAACTGCCAACCACAGTCAGTGACCTCTCTCATTCTTTCAGTTTGCCCTTCACTTGGGATCTTTCAGGTAATTGCAATTTTTAAAGGCTTTTGGAGGTTGGAAACACTTTCAAGAGCATTTGCAGTATGTATGAAATTCTAAGCCATACAGGACTTTCATGGCTTGGCATAAAGTCCAAATATATGAGTCATCTTACAAAACAAATGTCATATGGCAGCCTGTGCTCATGAAAATATATTACTGACTTGGTTTTTAGGATTTAATTAAATAAATTATATTTTTAATTCTAGTCTCTTTTATTTAAAGAGATGTATGTTGTCTTACTGAATTTCCATGTTCATAAAGAATTAGTACATGCCATATGTAGACACAATTATGGGAAAATGAAATACATGAAGAGCTGGTCCAGTATGACAGAAGAAAACCTGTAAAATCATGATGACAATTAGAAATGCTCTTTACAATTTTTGAGCTGAGAAATGTGTGTCTCATAGGTATTTCATGGATTTATGTTTGGTTTTTCACAAATTTGTAAAACACCATTTTAAAACACTCAAAGCAGTCACTTTTTCTTTGCAAGCCAGGACCATTTTTCATTCCATGCATTTATAAAGCCAGAAACCCATGAAAGAGATTATATAATATTGATATATAATCCTTTATGCAACTGGACTTTCTCTATGATGATCTGAAAGCACTTCTCATTTACTGATGACTGAATTCTTACCATACTCTTTTTTTCAGAGGTGTTTTCTACCATTTTGTAGATGAACAACTGAAAATACAGGCTGTACTTAAACTGGGAATGCTTTACTGGTACAGGAGCTCCTGTACATTATGGGAATGAAGTACATTTATTCTGTTGGACAAGCAGGATTGATTTGCACTGGTATAGTAAAATCATTTTACCTTTCAAATGGAACAAGCTATACTAGTGAAAGCACAATTTTCCTAATGTGACTGCAAGCCAAAGTTTCCTGGACTGGTCTCCTTTATCTAAATGAAAATCCTGTCAGAGCAGATTTTTAGGATTTTCTACCTTTGTCTAGACTTTATGGGTGAATGCCTTGCAGCCCTCGGGCACAGCTGAGCACAGCAGCAGCTCTGGCTGTGCTGCTGCAGAGTCAAACATTCAGGAGACACCAGATATGCAGCAGGTCCCAGGTCAGATGGGGCTGGATGTGGCACTGCTGCCACTGCTGGGGATCTGTGCACAAGTGACAGCATTGCTGGGCTGTCTAAGCAATCAGTGCAAAACAGCAGCAAAGCCAGTAGCAGAAGTTTATTCCATTAAAAGCCAGGCCATGCAATGAAAAGCCCAGTGAGTTCCCTTAGCATTAATAAGGTAGTTTCTGTTTCTAGGGCAGCTGGGTCATTATGCAGCATTTCTGGCATAGCAAAGAACAGTCATGGTATATATATGTTTTTGTGTGTGTGTGTGTGTATATATATATATATATATATATATATATATATATATATATATATATATATATATATATATATATATATATATATATATATATATATATATATATATATATATATATATATATATATATATATATATATATATATATATATATATATATATATATATATATATATATAAAATCCATGTTCACATACTTGCTGATACTTCCTATAATGTCAGATGTAATTCATGAACAAGTCAGTGACTTCCATATAGCCTGCTTAGTAGTGTCTGGTTTGAAAGGTACTCTAGAAATTCCAAGCAAATCCAGAAAAATCCCCCAGTTTTTTAGATAGAAAGAAAGGGGATTGCAAAATCTGGACCTATGGTAGCATTAGTCTTCAGCAATATGAAAATAGGATAAGTGAATTTTGAAAGAGCTTCTCTAGGCTCCATCCTATTTTCCGTTGTTTTTCCACTGCATTGGTACTGATGGAAACACATTTTATATGTTTTTAATCTTAATTTCTGTACCAATTCTTTTAGTAACCAAATGTATTCATTAAACTTAGAAAATTCTTCAATCCTACGAGTTTAAAATTCCATGGGATTGAAGGGAGTCAAACAGAAAGTGGACCCTCTCATGGAAAACAATTACTTTTAACATGGAAAACTGAGCTTCTTCTTTACCTAATGCTGAAAGTCCAGAAATAAATTACATAGAAACTAGTATAATAGCTACAGACTTCAAAATGGGGAGCCAAATATTGTGCAACCTGGTTAACTGACCTCATGCAGGATTACATCACCGTAACCGTGAAAAAAAACCCACTATGAAGAGTGAATTTATCTTGCTCTTTTCACATTTGCCAGTTTGATTTAGAAGAATATAAAATCAATGAGACCTTTCAGGCCAAGTCGTATGTGAACCATTATCTGTTATGTTTTATGCCTTTCTCCCACCTACAACATGCAAGGGGTCAGGGGTGCCTGTCCTCCTGAAATGCGGTCTTGGACACTTTACACAGCAGGTCAAGGGAATGCTCCTGCCAAAAGGATTGCACCGGCCAGATGGGCACATACCTTTGCTTGGGAATCACTAGTCCCATAACCCCCTGCCTGAGGACTGTGTTGCTCAAGACAAAAGTCCTATTTAGCCAAAAAGAGGGAAAGGAATGAGCTCCTAAAATAAGCACTGGCGCATTCCTCTGAAACATTAAATAAACCTTCCTAGAAGTAAGTTCAAAATAGGTTATTTTCAAGGTGGATTTTCAGTTACCAATAAACTTCTCTCTGGCTTGGAATAACTTTTGCAAGAGGGAAGAAGCATTTTTTGTGGTTATGGCCCAGAAGCTGTATTGCTGAGATGTTTTCTGGGGTAGCTGTGTCCTCCTTGCATGGACAGGTAAAAATCTGTCAAATGCTTTGAAATGTGGATGCATAAAGTTACTGTAACTAAAGACACTTTGGGAAGTGAGTTTGAAAACAGGACCTTTAATCTCTTTGTACTGCATTTTGCTTCACTACACACAGGTCTATTGGGAAGCTTAATTAATGACTTTTTAGTCTTTCAAGAATGATCTGACAGAAATGCAGGATTTTATCACCTCTAATCCTCCTTGTCCCTGAAAAATAATCAGCACATAAGTTCAAGCAGCCATGGCTGAACACATCTTTTGCAAGATATGTGCTGTGCCTTTAGGGTCATATCTGATAAAACACGGTGTGCAGCATGCAGACCTCCATAGGAAATACTCAAAGGAGATGCAATCCATATCCTCGTCTAACAAGGGAGAACAATACTAGGTGTCTTTCTCCCTTCTCTCCATCAAGAGCTGCCTGGACTTCAGTTAAGATGTAACTCCTGAGGGTGTAGGTCATATTTTGTTTCCCCTTTACCCTTTGTCTCCCCTGTATCCTCACCCAGAGACTATTCCCTTCTCTTATCTCTGAAGTAATTAAAAATTCATCTCTACATGAGTCAAAATACCACTTGTATTTTAGTGGTACCCGTGGCACGCAGCCCTACACACAAATGGGGAAGTGGGCCTGGAAAGCTCAGAGAACAAATTATCTTGACTTTCTCTGAAACAAAAGCATGGGAGTTTCTGTTGCTTAATTTGTTTTGGTAACAAGACAGCTAACACATAATAATTACATTATTGCATGTAAGTTCTCTGCTTGCGGTTGTCTTCTCCAAATTACCTCTCAGAAAATAACAGTCCTTCCCTGAGGCCTTTCTCAGATGGAAAGCTTTGGAGTAAGAACCAGAGAAAAAAATGCTGGATGCTGAATGACAGGACACACTTATCCCCTTAGTAAGACTGTTGTTAAGACACAAGACAGCCCTTCCAGCAAGTAGGACTTTTTACAGTGGCCATCAGAGCCTTTCCTGAACAATTTCTCATGGCAAAGGAGAGATTCAGCGTCAGGATGTTAGCTCTTGTCTCCATCATGGTTTTACAGTAGACAACTAACATGAGCTTTTCATTCCAGAGGTAAAACAACCCTCCACTCTTTGGTCAAAACATGGTATAAACAAGTCCAGGGGCCCCATCCCATGTTTGCGTCTTTCTTTTGCCAGACTTGACTCCTCCATGAGATCCTGATAATCAACACAGGAAGCTGACAAAGTAAGGTACTGGAGGAGTGTGATGCAGCTGAGAGAAATGCTAGAAGTAAATAAATACCACCAGGATGATTTACTTCTCTTTCTTTCAGCTTAAAGGAGTTACTGTTTTGCAATCCAGCCCAGTGAGAGTGAACTTCCCTTGGTATCTTGCAAAAAGCCAGCTAATGTCACTGGATATTTATTACTCTGCTATTTAGCTGGTTATACCCCCTGCTTATCTTCATATTTTTGAATTGGTTTACATTCTGGAGATGTTAAAATAAGCATGGCTTCATGATTTTTGGACCAGCAAAGCAGAGGCCAAGGGCCATTGTGGAAAATGGTATATGATTAGAAAATCTGGTTTTGCCATAGGATTCCTAGCCACACAGGAGTAACGAAAAGTGAGAAACAGTGACTATTATAGGCATAACCCAACATTCCCTCTGTACCCACCTCACTCACTGACCTCAGGAGACTGGGATATTCAGTGAAGTCAGAGCTCAGCTCTCAGGATCAGACAAGGGTTTCTGATATATGCATATATATATGTGTTGGAAGTGGCTAAAGAGCAAATAGAAGCCCAGTCACCTTGCATAATCTGGGCCACAGGTACCTCTAAAAATTCTATTAAGTGCTTTAAATACACCCAAAATAATGCCAACATGTGACTACATGCCAGTGCTTTGGTTTTCTGTATATAAACTTGAGCGAGTTACCTAATCTTTTATAATCAAAACAGGAAAAGAGGCACTTTTAGACACAACTAATTTCAGTTTCAAGTAATTGTCTAGTAAGGAGAAGATGTTATAAAAGTGTTTATTTCTCACTATTGATGGTGCTAGAAAATGAGGGCCATGAGCTCAAGTAGAGCTGTCTAAACCATAGAGAAGTTGAGGTGGACAAGACAAATCCTTTATTTGGAGACTTATCTTAAATATTGGTGTGGTTTCCTGTGTATAAAGTTTACTTGTCACCTGAAGTTTAATTCTGGGGAGAGGAAGATTTATGGCATGTAGACATTCTGGTAGATGATGATGATTTGGCAGAGGCTCTGGGCACCACTGTGGGATTGCCACTAGCATCACTGTGTTAGTGTGGACATAACTAAGGGGTAATTGCCCAGTTCACAAAAGGAAGATAGCACCACTGTCTTTGTTCTGCACCAAGGGAGGCCTCCCTGTCCTGCCTGTATGTGGATAAATGTGCCAAGCTGTCGTAATCAAAAGGTAAATAGAAAGACTGGCTCTTTATTTTGCTACATCTGTCCACAATTTTGAAGGCTGGTGCTCTAAACTTTGGTGTGTTTTCTCACATTCCACTGACTGACCATTAGCTTCTCCTCTGTGAGTTGGAGGCTATGACTTGCATTTGATTTCTCTTGAACCTGTGGCAGCGAGCACTTTATGTCCTGGTGTGTTCGGAGTTTATTAGAGTGGGTATGGACAGGGGACATTTCTGAGCAAGAAGATCCAGTCACTCTCTTTCTCATAAAACCTATACTTTAGAATTGTTTATTCTCCCACAGCTGACTCCAAATAATTCTACATTTCAAAGTGCCTCTTTATTTGCCTAAGCATTTCATTTGTCAATGTGCTATCATTACTACATTTAATTGAAAAATTCATTATGATAATATGCCATAAAAACAATACAGCCAAATTTGTTACTGCTTCTTTGGATCACAGCAGTTTTAACATCCCTCTAATACATCAGGTTATTTGAATAATAAATAGTGTCTGTGTATGTGAAAGAGGAAAAGTGAAGTATACAGAACTCCTACAGGCATACAAGTCAAAACACACTGTCACACATTTTGGCCCCACAGGATAATGGTGAGACATTTAAAATATGTGGCCTACATTTTCCACAGATGCAAGATTAAAGTTTTGAGAACTGAAAAAATGCACTAAATATTTGCTCTGTATTTACTTATCATGCTCACAAGAAGCACCTGATGTGATAGATACAGACCATCCTTCCTCCAGCAGCCTGCAGGACAATGACCTAGCACAGGAGTGCTCTGATCTCTTTATAAAAACTTTCTGCAGGATATTTA
Organism: Pardalotus punctatus; assembly: GCA_013400915.1. NCBI lineage: Eukaryota > Metazoa > Chordata > Aves > Passeriformes > Pardalotidae > Pardalotus > Pardalotus punctatus. The sequence continues at coordinate 108,107 of VZTX01020049.1, read as the reverse complement.
GGATTAGGTCTCAAAATAATAACTTTTTTTGCAGTAGAAGTTCACTTGTTGTGAGGATGTTGTAAGGACTTCACAATTGCTTGTCTCAACCACTGTTGAGACAACAAGGACCAGACCACAGAAGGACTTTGCGATGAGATAAGCATGGCATGGAGCATCAGGATGGCTCTGGCTCCGGGCCTGGCAAGCTCCGGTTAGCGTTTCCTGGGGAGCGCATCCAGGCAAGGGTTCCCACTGAGGTAAACTGTGGAGGGGCAGCTGCCCATACCCATAGTGCTGGTCAAACAGAGATCACCCCAAGCTGTGGGACAGATAGCATCTACGACCACCAAGGGCTTTCCAACAACTCCCCTACCTAACTCCCCCACCCCAAAATGCCTCTGTGGATTCCTGGAACTTGGACTGTACAATTAAGCCATCTGATGGGAACTTGAGTTAAGATAAAGGGGATACAATTGTCTGAGCATTATCTCAGGCCTAGGGTGAGGTAAACAGAGCTGGGGGAGCACTGATAATGGACACAAAGGATCCACTAGGAAAGTCAACTCAGTAACTGTGCTGAAGTCAGCTCTGACTTGGTAAAAGGTAGTTCTGGCAGGGAGTGATCAGGCACAAGCACTGCCTTAAAGAAACCCGTGGACTCGACAACCCACTGATTCAAAAGAACTAATTAGCATTCAAAGTGAGGGAATAATTTAACCAATAGAATAAGAGAATTGTGTAGGTAAATAGTGAAAAGTTTTGAATTACCTCAATACCTCCCCACCAATAAGATCAAGGTAAAGAAGGACCAACAGGACTGATCCACAGATGGTGACTACCTTTTGCTTAGCCTGTCTCTCTCTCCTACCCTTTTTCCTCTCTTCTTCTTTCTATCTCTGTACCTCATGTTCTACTGTTAAATAAAATCCGTACTCTTGACTTTGGCATATGATCACGCTCGCACCTTAATTCAGGTACAGGCGTCTCTCAAGAAATCAGATCTTAAGACATGTTCTGGTCAAATTCCAGTTCAAATAACTGCATTTTGCTGTTTTGCTGTAACCTTCTGTCTCTGTAGTTGTATAATGCCAGCATGGATTGGTAAGATGGCTGGATGCATTTTTTTTTGTCCATATGTATTTTAAATCAAGTCTGATTTCATGTTGTGTGCACTGCTAACTTCCAGTGAACTTTTAAGTGAAACCGACTTTATCTACACAAATGTTTGGGGAATATATTTTCTCTATATAATTTGAATAGTGTAATGCAGCCTATTTTTATGGATCCTGTTACAGTACTAGGTGGATGTTGAATGTTGATTTGCTTAGATTTTGATCTCATGTGAGGCTTTGCACACTCTTGCCCTGTATTTGAAAAACAAAATAAAGTGAAAAAACCCTCAGAGCAGTGGTTTCCCAGACACTGTTGCTAGGTGATATTCCAAAGCTGAATGGATTCTTGAACTCCTCCTGCTCCAGGCACCTGACAAATAACCAGTAACCACACATTCAAGTGAAAAGGGAGCATCACTGCTTTTCTGACTGATTCCCAGTTTTGCATCCTTACACAGACTGAGACAGGCACCAGCTGTCTTGGTTTTAGCTTTTTCTCTCTTGGAAACTGGGCAAGGCATTTACAAATACTATCAAGAAAATCAACATACTTAAGGACTCCTATCTGCACCTCCTCACTAATTCTTCTGGCAGCTATGTATGTGACAACGGTTATGTTAAAAAACAAATACATGCATTTATATGAATAAGTGTTCACTCAAAGATAATCATGGATACTAGAAGATCTAAAAGCCTATTTTGGTAGAAAGGGAACAAAAATAGTTTGGTTTTTAAAACAGCAGTTGAATAAAAGTACAGACTCTGATGAAACTTGGTCAATTTAATTAAAATTTAACTCAGAATTGGTTATTATGTCCTTTAGTATGTAACGCTACCCTGAACTTTCCTACAAATGAAACTTAAAGTTTCCCCCTTTTTTAGGGGAAGCTTTACTAAATATGTGTGTCCTTCATTAGGCTTGAGCCAGCACAGACTAACCCATATATATGGCAAATGGCCACATATGTTAGGCTTTGTGAATAGAATAGTGAATATGCAAAATACTCTCTATGAATGTGGTGTAGTGGAAGAAAAAGCAGATACAGCCAGTACCTCTGCTTTGCTGTGGCTTTCTTTTGACTTCCTTGCTGCTAGGAGGCTACCAAGATATTGTAAACCCATTGCTTCATTTGTACTGCCAAAATTCCTCAGGAAAAGGAGGAAAATTCTAGCTCTCCATAGATTTATCAAACTTTCTTATCTCTTGTCAAGCTGAAAATCCCCAACCCCCCAGCTTCCTACATACTCCATGCCTTATTCAGAGTATTCTTTCACATACAAAATACAGCTCCCTCTTTCTGTAAGGCAAGGTCCACTCCTCTGCTGTGATGAACACGACAACTCCACTGCTGAGCAGGGAGTGGTCGAGGCATGGTAGTGACAGCAGGCTGCAAGGACTGCCTTCTGAAAGTCCCTCCTTTTGTCTTGCTCCACAGGAGAGGCTTTGTGAGAAAAGCTCCAACCTTTGTTTCTGATGTCAGACCAGCAAATTTCTAGCAGTGTCGCAGAGAGATGGTTACCTCATCATGAAGTAATCCACGATTCTGTAATTAAAGGCTATCGTAATGTAAACACACCAAAGAGACATGATTAAGCTTGCACTGGCAGCTTCAGTATTCACACTGAATTACTGAAATTTTCATCTTGATAACAGTCCTTTAACTTTGATTCTGTGTATGATTTCCTAACCTCAATAAAAACGAAATTTGGGAAAAAATAAGACTGAATCATCCCATTATCTAAGGTCTTCACAACCTCTATATGAATTATTTAGAGTCCTACTAATGGTGAGGAAAGACTAAAAAGTAACTTGTCAAAGTGTTTGTTGGTGATGTTTCTGTTTTGCTGCTTTCACATAGGACCTATGCGTGTGTCTATTCAACCTATATTGGGAAACTGCTTTCATTAGTTTCTTGCCTGTCCTGCTCCTGGGAGCCTATTAAGTAACCTGATGCTGTGTAACCTAATGCCATGTTGGGATCCTGAATGGAAAAGCATTCTCCCACAGGCCTGGTTTCTACTCCTCCAGGTAAAGTGTGGCAGAATGAGAGTATTCTAAATAAAGGTTTGACAGAATAGTTTTCCACATGGGCAAGAATAATTTTCCCCCACTCTCATTCTTATTTTGGGTTGGGAAAAATTATTTTTGGAAATTCTTGAGCCTGAGGCTCAAGGCAAATATCAGCCCAACCAGCTCAAGTCTGGCATTTAAAAACAGTATCTTTACAACAGAAGGTGCCCTATTGAGTGAAAAAGTTCATCTTTGTCAGGCACCAATCAAGGGCAATGTCAACAAAAACAAATAAAGAAAAATGTGGATTTTATCTGCAGTGTGGACGACCCATGGCGGGAAAGCTGAGAGGCTGAGGTGGTCCTACTGACCCAGCAGTGCCACTCAGGGGCACAGCCAAGCTTGCTTTAGGACTAGGTTGAGTCACAATTCCCTCAGTAGACCTCACCCAAAAGAAAATGGTGCTGTGCTGAGGCAGCTCTGTGTTTCCAGTAACAGGACCCTCAGAAATTGGGAAAGAGCATCTCTGAGACACCTCTCCAGGACTCTGAATGCTTGCTCAGCACCGTGGCACTGCAAGTCCATTGCTCTTACTGATGGCAAGGCTTCTTCCCCCAAAGGTGCAGAATCAAGAGCAATCTTAGCAATGCTTAGTTAGTTCAGGTCCACCTGGGAGCTCCAGGTAAGCTCCAGACCCAGCACCCAGGAGCTTTGCTCTCTTTCTAACAAACATGGGATACTCTGTTATGTCAGTTTCTGCAAAGTCTGTTTGCAATTTCTGCAGCAGTTCCTGGACAAAGCACCACAGGTTATGAAGCCCACAAACGACTGTGAGTAATCAGAAGCCCTCTTAAGCACTGAGGCATTCATTTTCTGAGTAACTTGAGAAACATTCTTTGTTCAGCCAGGCACTCAGGGCAAGATCCAGCTCCCCTACTTCTAGTTATCTGCAATTTAGGTGCCTAGTCTAAATAAATTATCTAGTCTCTCTGGATGGAGCCTATATGAAGATATGCATCTTTAGAGTGTTATTCATCCCACCTACTGTAAACATTTATATTGAAATAGGATGATATGTACTGTGAAACAGTCTCTCTTTCTTCATTGCTTATCAAGGAATTCAGATGAAAATTTACATTAGTCACCCACCTGGTAGATACTAAATTTAATGAATCCCATTCATGTATTTTAATGCAAATTATCCTTTTTTCTTGTACTGAGATCTCCTGGGTGGTTACATGTTTACAATCAGATTTCTTCGTATTGCTTAGCTGGTGGTAAATTATGATTTTTCTCCTTTCTTTGGGTATAAGTTTTCTCAGTGTTTCAGTGTCCAGAGAAGACGTGTAGGGTGCTGTATATAACCAGTTTCTGCTTGAATGAAGATAGGCAGATGACCTTAATTTCATGCTGCAGGCAGAGTGCTTTGTGTAGCCAGCATTAGGACATCTTCTGGATACAGGACAAAAAGGGAAAATGGAAACATAAACATTTATTTAAACATTTCCTTTAAAATAGATTAATGACTTGAGGATGGGACAGAAAATGGCTGGTGTTTCTGGAAAGAAGTGCTCTGCAATAGCAGAAGTTTAATTTCTTTTAAAAAAAAAGAGCATTCAACAGAGGTGCAGTTCAGGAAAGGATATTTGAAGTATCTCAGCCTTGGAAATTATAGTAAGTACACCAAGATACATTTTGTAAGCATTGACTTAGGGGTTTTACCCTCAATGCAAGAAGACCAAAGCATTTGTGATGTTTTTGGAAAACATTGCTTGAAGTAAGGAAATTTTCAAGTGCACATGAATATATTTTCCTAATTGAGGAGAAACCAGTGCCAATACCATCTAACTGCATATTATAGGGCTCCCTATGAGTTGTAAATTGTCAGAAAACATTAAAAAAAACAAACACCCCAGCCCCCACCTCCACAGGCCCAACCCCCAACCACATCTATGGAAAAACGACACAGAATTACCATAATTTTTAAACACTTTGTAAAAGAAAAAATTTCCATTAAAAATTGATTCACTAAAAAATTCCCCACATGTCACTTTTTAAACTGTTTTCTATTGTTCCTCCATTTTATTCTAACTAATTTTCAACTTTTAGATCTCTGGTTTTGGAATTTTAGTATTCATCTCTGACCAAATGATAGTGACAGCTGTCCTGATTTATTGTCTGAGTTCTGCTGTTAGATCATGACCTTTTAGAGACATTAAATTTTTCTTAAATATAGAGGCTGAAAGCCTAACATTATTCAGATGTAGATTCCAGATAAGCCTGAAGGCAAGGACACACGCATTATGTATTTCAGTCTAATGTATCAAAATAGGGACCTTTTGAGAAGGGATCTGAATCCGGATTTTGGAAAGTAGATGCAGGCAATTGTTTTAGGCTTATGCTTTTTCTTTGGGATGACTATTAATAAAATTGCAGTTAATGAACCTGTTTAGAATGCTGGTCAATGCTTACAAGTGACAATGAACAGGATTAATATTCAGAAAGAAAACAGAGACCAGTGTCAGATCCTTCTAATTATTATAATTGCAGTAAGACTGAAAACATAGGCTCAAACTATACACTCTTTTCTCAAAGTGTTTGCTGCACAGGTCACATTGAGCAGAACCAAGATCTCAAAGGGGAGGAACATATTTTCAAGTCTCCCACAGGGCCAGCTTGGTATTTTGACAAAATACTGAACACAAGCACTGTTACCTCCAAGATAATCTACTATCTGGAATAGATCTTTTAAAGGTTGGGTTATGTACTTTCTATCTGGTAGTCAAGTTATCCTGCCATAAACAGCACTGAAAAGAGATCAGAACAGTAGCTTAGATTACCATGGGGAAGGTTCACTGACAGCCCTGGCTTTACTGTAATTCTCTTGAAATCAGTTACCTATCACAGATGTTATTCAAGTAATTGTTATGGGACAAGTTCTCAGATAATATAATATAACCGTACCTTAAATTAATGAAGACAGACCAGTGGAGGCCATAAGAAGTCTTAATCTCATACTTACTCTCTTTCTTAAATTAAATTGTTTTTGAATTAAAAAAACAACCAGACAAATACGGTTCATATATTAGACAGCAGGGAAGTGAACTCCTGTCTGAGTAACTCCATGGTGAAGCACAGGTGTTGATAAGGCTTAAGAGCCTCCTGCCTCTCCTGCCTGTCATCCTGCTGACATTCTGTAAGGGAACAAGCCTTCTCTGTGCCCCTGTGTTATGCACACCAGCCAATGCAGCTGTTAGGTAACCTTAGGTGTCCAAAATGACATCACGTGCCTAAGTTTAAGCACTATATGATTCTTTAAAAAGCAACACTTTCAAGATCATGCTGGAGAGATAATGATAGGCAGCAAAGTCCCATTATCTGAGCCACACACATGTATCAAAATCTTTGACCTTGCTGTGTTGCTGTGCATCTTTATATGATGCTTTTTTTTTGATGCTTATTTGTGCCTGGTATTTAATCCTAGCAGACTTAGAAAAAAGACCTTCCTTCTATTCTTGATGCTGGCTTTGGTTGCAGGAGCTGGAAACTTAAAAATTTAATCACCATAAGTAAAGGAAAGACAAAGGCAGGATGGAGATACAGCTTTTTTGTATGATCTATGAATATATCTAAATCTGAAACAAAACCAAAACAAAACAGTACAAAAATATAATCTCTAAGATTTAAATTATTGTTTTGCTGTCTAATTAAAATGATATACCCTTTTCCTACCATGCAGAGGGAGAGCAACTAACGTGAAACTAACTGGGAGTCTAAGGCCTGGAGTGTTGTAACAGAAATCTCATCCAAGCCCTCACACAACATAGGAATCCTGCCATCAAGGCTGATTCTATTTGAATCTTTTTTAGGAAGACGTTCTGCCTTGTTTGAAAGCGTTCAAATGAAGGACAATCCGTAGAAAGCCGTTTCAATAGTTAATTGCACACATTGTTAAAAAACTAGTGCTTTATTTCCAGTCTTATTCCTTTTTTCTTTAAAGGAAGAGATTAGAAAAGAGAATGATTCATCTGTAGATCTCATCAGGCTTGGTCTATATTGTTCACTTGTATTCCCTCCTGTAACTGCTCTTGTTTGCTGACCAGTTCAGAAATGATCCGCAGCCTAGATGAGTCCCTCACACAGAGACTCTGCTCTATGCACTTTAAGCTGTATTAAATGAATGATTATGTCTTTGCACAGTATGAAGGCACAATCAGAACCACCTCACTGGGAAGAAAGTGATTTCAAGCCGAGCTGGCAGCATATTCTGTCCTATTCAGTTCCTCCAACATGCCCATCACCATGTACATGAGCACCTGTCAGAGCAAAACCAGCCCCAACACAGAAAAGTTCACTTTCCATCTCTTCAGCCGTGGGGTATGCATGCAGTAAATGCCTCCAGGGATGTGGGGACAAAGAAGTCCTCATTGAGTGGAGGTGGGAAAGAACTTGACAAGAAGCTAAGTTCCTTCAAGAGTAAATTCCCATGTCTTGGTGTGTCTGCTGAAGACAAACTGTTTCCCACACGCACCAGGGTGTTCCTGATGAACAGCTGGGCTCTGTGGAGGCAGTGCAGGTACCTCGTGATCACGCTGGCCAAGGAGCAGAGATGGAAGCAGATGATGGACATTCATTTGGACATTTTACTGCCAGGTATGATTGTCAGATCAGCTGATGTTGAAGTCCTCCAAGTGTAGAAGTTACACAGAGCTCCAAGGCAAAAAGGAGGCCTGTTTTTGTTTTGGAACTGGTTGTCAACCCCTGGTTCTCCCAGGTAGGCTCAAGTGCTGAAAAATAATCCTGTGGCTGACTCTGTAAGGAAATTACACTTTCTTAGGTTTCTAAAAGATCAAAAAGGCTCCTAGGATGTCAACAGAGAAGATTTGCCAAGGAAAGGCACCAGGACCCCAATTCTAAACTAAGAAGAAAAGTGAGATATTGACTGAAATACTTTGCACAAAGTATTTGGCATAAAATTAGTTCTCTAAATCAGAGATCTCCCATGTTCTTGTCCTGCTTCTTAAATTATTATGGTCAATTTTCACCCTTCCAGTAATTTGTTAATTGACAGTTACAACGAAACTTCTTCCCTCTCTCCTTAGTGAGTGAGAGCAATACAGCTGTTGTGGTTGCGAAGCCTTTCCATAGAAGAAAGGTGGCATTTTATACATGCCTTGGATGCAAATATCTGCAAATCATGTGGAATAAGACTAAATCAAGTTTGTAGCAATGACTCAGCCTATAAGGAGGCAGCTAACAAAATGTTTCTTCTGTAATTAAGTCAAATAGAGAGTTTTCCATGGGCTTTTTTTAATCATAACAGCAAGCTCTTTATGGCGTGGGTCTACAAAGAGCTGCCCTGTCACTAGTGATGGAGCAACATCACAGTGAGCAGAAGTAGCCAGAGGCTGGGAAGGGAAAGCAAGAAATTTTTATGTGGGCTTTGTCACCTGTATTCTGAAACTTTTAGAATCTTTAGAACTTCTGTAAAAATATGCAGAAAATCCATCCCTGGTATCTATAAAATCAAGTTGGAATGTCTGTTTAATGGGCTATGTTCCAGTTCAGTCTTGAGTTATTGAATGGGAATTACTGGAAGAGGCTGTGAATCTGTGTTGGGAGATCAGACTGCCTTTGTGGTTCCCATCCCTCAAATCTATGAACTCTCATTAGGGTTTCTCAAGTCTGAATTCAGCCAGCTGGTATTTTTCAGTAAGAACAGGAGGAAGGACAATGCTTTCGATACTCGTACAAATTCCATTGTTTATCTGACTGTCAGTATTACATCTCTGTATTCAATGGGGGTCAGGAGCCTACTGCAGAATAGCTATGCAACATCAGTTGTTTGACCAAAGGCCTGTTCAGTCGAGCGTTTCACTGCTCATCTGTCATTGAGGCTGCCAGTAATAACAATTAGGTTGACTTAATTGTGTATTTTAACAACTGCTTAATATTACTCAGATCTTTCCTTCACTCATAATGTAAGATACCTTTCTGCTGAATGTGGTTTTAATTAAGGCTCTGTTCACAACTTTTCACAAGCTGCTGAAAAATTCATGTCTTGTAAGAAAAGTGATGATGCAGTAAATGCTACTGGGGCAGAGACAAATTTTTATTAGATGAGCATTGAGCCCTTATGAATTTATGTCTCCAGATTAACAGACAAGGGTGCCAGAGAAAAGACTGAACAGATTTAACAACTGCAGTAACATAAAAGGTGTAAAATATGAAGGTACTGATACCAGCAAGGTTGCATTCTGGCAGGGAGTGTGTCCTTAAAGTGGTGGCAAGCCATAATCTGTTGCAGAGCACTGTACCAGCTGATTAGATTTCCATGTGGTTGAGAAGTACCAAGCTGATGAAGAGCACTGTGACTGAGCAGTGCTGTGGCGTTGCTTGCGCTTAAAGCCTGTAGAATTTGTTGTACAAGACAAATAAGCAAAGTCACACTTTTGAGTATACAACAGCATAAGGAAATCTCTCACATATCTGTGTGCGACAAATGGATAATTCTGTACAAGATAGTAGTAACTGAGTTATTAACCCTCACCTTCACAAGGGGAATTTGAATTCCAGGCTTTCTTTGCAAGCCGATACTGTTACACTGACATTCCTCTCCATATGCCCCAAATAATTTCTTGGTAACTGCAGAAAAAGTTGAGGAAGTTGTTATATATGTAGAATTACATTGTGAGCATGAATTACTTTCATCTGGAGCAGATGTCATGTATCCTTAGCTTGACTTCTACTCAGACATGGAATGCATGACATTTATATATCATTACAAATGGGCTGGGATTTGGGACTGAGCAAACTTTTGAGTTACAGACATTCAGAAGTACAATCATCACCCTTTCCTCCTTTTTATAGTCCAGAAGCAAATATTTTATAAATTTCTCTCCTCATATTCTGCCAGTAAACATTTTACTTATCTTAGCAACCATTTTTAAATGTACTGTAAATATACTTGCCAAGCTAATGGATGCCCTTAACCACTTTAAACAGCCACTTGCGACTTAGTTTATGTATTTCACACATGTAAAGAACAGGGAAACAATGTGGAACAGCATTTGCAGGTCCCACAGTATTCATGCCTTTGGTATCTACGAAGGTGGGAACTCCTTGCTTGAGGAATTTTGTCAGGACTCTGTCACAGTCTCTCTTTTTTTATTTTTTTTTTTTTTTACGTAGATGATTTCCCAAGTAAATAACTTTGTAGGAAATGAATGATCTTTGAGAATTTATGCCACTGTGAACTTGGCTGAAATACGTAATATCTTGAAAAATTGTTTTGACAAGGCGTGGGTCTGCAGAAACCGAAGTGGTTGCACAAATAGCAATTATCCCATGGCTCTGTTTCTGTAGGAACCAGGGCTATATATCAACAATTGACATGGAGCAACTGATTCAGAAAACTGTCAGAGCACAGAAGCCACAGGGAGCATCTTCTGCTTATCCCCCTGGGGATAAAGCCCTACCCGTGGGAGGACATTGCCCAGACAACTGGCCCTGAACAAGTCTTCAGCAGCTCCCAGTATCGGAGGCTTAAGACCCAAATGATTTGCAAACAGAACTCATTATCATAGCATTAAATATTGCCCAAAGAAGCAGGCTGCTCTGTGAGCAGTGGATCTAGCAGCTACCCTGCCTTCCCAAGGGTCGCTGTCCCACACTGAGATTCTGTGATATTTCATAAAGGAGAGGACACTCACTGATTCTTTTCCCTCACTATGGGCAATAATATATTTCTCATCCAGTGGCTAGGTGTTGCCATTCAGCTCATAGAAACTTTATAGATCTATATCAAAGCCCATAAAACAAACAGTCAAAATGTATGCTGATGGAAAGAGCAAAGCCGCATGAATCTCATTTTCACAGGAAGATAGACTAAAAATTAACCCACATCATGCTCTTTCATGCCAACCATGCAAATATGTCAATTAAACCAAATCAACCCAAATGGTTTGCTTGCACCGCAGAGTGGTTTGCTTCCTGTAAGAAGTGAAGGCTTTTTGCATACCCCAGTTTCTGCACCAGTTTCCCCAAATAGTCCCAGAGCAATCTTTTCTCATAATGGTCTTTCTTGATTTAAAGACAATAAAGATCACAGGTTCACAGTAGAAGAGACTGTTCCTGTCCTGAATCTTCAGAGAATTCAATGTGATTTTTATAGCACATTTTTTTCACACAGGTGAAGGTGAGCCAGTTACTGTGTTAATGATCCTTGCAGAGTTTAATGATGAAAAGAACTGACTGACAAGCTGGTGCAAAAGACTGGGACATCTGAAAGTCTTCCCCAGCTACTTCCAAAGCAGCAGCTTGAGTCCCTTCTTTGGGAATTTAACTGCACTGGGGAGTTGTCTTTGCTGTTTCAATGTCTCTTTGACTATTCCTGTGAATGTTGGATCAGTGGGGTACCACTGCTTCTGCTTACTCAGAAATGAGCCCAAAATGCAAAAGGTGTGTCCAGATCTGGATCTAGAATTCAAGTGTTGGAGAGTCCGGGGGTATTTGGATCTACTCAATGCTATGAATAGAGGAGCAACTCGAAGGAGCTGCCCTCTTCTTTGACCCTGATTTCACAGAGGGGAAGGGTTTCCATTTTTACCAAGAAACATCTAAAGATTTCATCAAAACAGGCTTCCCATGGTGATCTATGCTGCCATCATCACAGACAACTTGGCTCATTTGCCTATCCCTCTGTGCCCCAGCTCCTGCATGCTCAGGACAGACCAGACAGGACAACAGGATAAAGGAGCCAGGATGCAGATGTGCTTTTTTTGGAACAAGCCCTACGGGAGTTTGCACAACATAACAAGTCCAAGCAGGTAACAGGAAAACTAGTGTTTTTCCCAGACACCATGATAGTCATAATTACAGTCATATAAATCAATATGATGAAAGAAAAATCACATATTTCCAGATGTCCATGGTAAGACTATTTACTGTAAATTAGGGCCAGAGTTAAATGTATGGAAACGTCCTATAATTTGGGCCACAGCTGCAAGAAAAACCGTAAGAAAAGGCTCTGAGCTGTGACTTTGTTTTCATCACAACATTTTGTTATGTCTCTTGTTATTGCTTTATCAAAAGCAAGCTGGTATAGAAACATTCTCTTTTACAGCAGGCCTATTATTCAGTTGGAAAAAGAATTTTAAAAAAATTACACTAAATGAGTTGAATGATTACCTCTAATTGCCATTCACTCACTAAGATATGTCAGATAGAAAGATTCCTATATTAAAGTGAATGCTTTTGAAAAATACATCAAGTGCATTGCTATGATTTGTCCTGCCAGCAGATTCCAACATTAATTCTTCCCCAGCATTGGAAAAGAAAACTGAGGTCCTGCCAGAATTTCAATAGCAGCCATTGAACAGAGCTAAATGATGAATCTTTTGTGAAAAACCATCAGTACCTCATCTGTTGTATTTTGTTTCAGAGCAATAATTTGTAGCTTATTAATCATTTGAAACTTACCTTTTCTTACCAGATGGCTTGATATTACACTTTTTCATTAATAAGCATTATTAGTGGTAAGCAATGATTAATAAATAAATAGAGTATTCATAGATCTTATTTTTTATTGCTTAGCCCATTTTACAGCCATGACATATTTTAGCCAACAATTTCAGTGCTATGGCTGGGACCTTTCCCCCTAATGGTTGGCATGCAAATGTCCTATACAACCTTTACAGCTTCTAGCTATAGGGAGAGATCCTCTGGAAAGGGAGAGGAGATGCCTTTTCTCCAGTCATGCTGATAATTGCTTAGAGATGTCTGTCAGTTGCCTCACTCACACAGCTTGCTGCTGCCTTCACACAGCTCAGAAGCTCCCAAACCACTGCCCAGGCTGCCCTTCTGGCGTTGTGTGTTGTCTGTGCTCTGTGTTGAGCTACTGCAGCCAGAAGGGAAGTTTGTTTTACAGAACATGACCCACAACATACTTTCCCTTGTTGTGGCAACATTTCCAGCTGGGAGAAAGCCATCCCAACCCAAGCCACAAGCCTTCTAGCTCTGCAATACCTGCATTGTAACTAAACTCATTTGTCTACAATGATTTTTGTTTGTTTTGCTTTAATATAATATTCCAGTGATAAATTGGTTTCACCTTAGTTTTTTGCTCAATCTAAATTGCCGTCATGGACTGGAAAACTGTGAACACCAGAAAGAAGATTTTGCCAAAGAAGATTTCCTGCTAGGATATCATCAGAGAGCTGACCAGTCCGCAAGATCCAGCAACTGACCAGAAAAACCCCACCTGTCATTTTTCTTCCCATGTCCATTGTCCTGGGACAAGTTGGGTTCCCCCATCCTGTTATGCCTGGAGCGCTGCCTGCAGTCTGTGAGCCCAGACAGCCCTCAGGGATTGCATGGGCTCTCAGTGGTTTTGGGGATGCTCTGGTGTCCTGTCAGAAAGAGATTGTGCTGGCAGCCCCTGAGGGGCATTTCAACTGCTTACAAGCATGAATGCTTAGAAGGGAACATTAAAACGGGGTTTTTAGCACCTGCAGCCAAGCACTGCAGGTCAGCGCGCCAGCCTCTGAGAGTTCCCTTCATGCACTTTCTGTCAAAGACCGTCCTCAGCACCTTCCATTTTTAAAGACAAATGCGCTTTTCTTCTAAGCAAAAATAATCTGAAATTGTTTAAAATCTGAGTATTATTTAACCTGTCTTTTGCTAAGAAAGTGTATATAACACATCATTTATACAGAGCAAAAATGAACAAGTTTTCACAGCCAGAGGTTTAAGGGCACAGCATACACAACTGTGTTTAATTCTGCTCACTTATGTTATTAAGCATCCATTCCAGAGCAGGAGCATTAACATCTTTGGACTCAGGCAACAGAAAGCTAAATGGTATGGCCAAAATTTTCAGGCTTCAAGGTCTATCACAATCTAAAGTCATCCCTATGGAAAAGTTTTTTCAGGAAAAACAAGAGACAATCAAGACCCTGAAAAAACAACTGGGCTCCATGAGACTTCAAAGCTCCATGGATGTATTGTTTTTTTTCAGGCAGCCTTTGCTTCTATGTAAATGGTTTTATAAATTTGGGACTTTTTTAAATTGTAAAGCATCACTCCTTTTGAGTATGTGGAGGGACTCAGAGGGAGAGTGTTTATTTACTGATGAGGGGACGAGCCCCACCCCTCTTGCTGATGTTTTACAAACTTCTCCTGGAGGGAATGGATCCATTTGTTTTGGTGTCTAGATATGGATCGACAGCCTCACTTCAGAGCCACTCCATTTAGAATACTACCCAAATAACTGGTCTACACCAAAGCTGGATTTTCAGTGGGGCCTGTTAAAAGAGATGGATTTTTGGCCACAATATCCACAAAGTTTCTTTCAAAACCACTTTTTATACTAGAGCCCTAGCTTAAACATCATACTGTATCCAGATATTTGCAGCTGGCATTAATATTTTACTAATTAATCCTAATTAATTGATCTTACTATTTAGTTGTTCTAGGAATTCCAGCTGTTTTAGGAACCTAATCCTGTTCTGCAGAAATAAGTAGATTTTAGTCATGCTCCTATTGAATGTAAGAAATCTGCTTATAAGAACAGCAGTGAACAATCAGGCCTAGTGTCTAATAACAAATCTATTAATCAGTAATTGCCTAATGGCTGACATGAGTAAAACAGGATATTATAAACTCACATTTGCTATAGAAAACAATGACTCTGTTAAAGCATTCTTTTCTGCCTTTTTGCTAGTCTAATTATTCCTAATGACTACTGAATTTGGGTATTGTTATTTGCCTAAATGATTAATGAATCCAGTTTGGGATTGTTTAATTGTCCTGGGAGAATAATAGTCAGGATAATTGAATAAAATTCAGCTAGTAATGTATTGATTGATTTTCATTCCTGCTCCCAATGGCATCAATTGTGAATCTATCTTTTTTCTTTGATTTACTGAATCTCTTTTAGAATTAAGGAAGAAAAAGTAGAAAGAAGAAAATTGCCTCCAAAAGAATATAATAACACCACCTTTCTTTCTACGTATGCCCTATAAATTTCTTATTGTAGTAGGAAGCATTTAAAATCAAGCAGCCCATACCATAATTAGAGTACAGTTCATAGGAAGGGGCTGTTCAGCCTTATGTTTCCAGAACTATACTTAATTCATGCAGCAATAGCCAAACCGATGTATTATTTTATCAGATAAAAGTTACCAAAATAAACTGAAAAGCTTACTCTGAAATATACAGTGTGGTTTTTTTATATATGCATTTTTACATATTTTACAAGCAGTAGGAGATTAGAGTAGATTTAAGTAGTTCCTCTAGAACAATTCAAATATAAAGCTTGAGCACAGACTTATAAGAGGCATGAAACTATTCTGTATTTTATTGCACTAGTTACAATGAACATTCTGTTTACAGCTTTCTTTTGAATGTATGTTAAAATGATACTGAACAGAAGCAGGTAAAACAGAAACCTTAGTCTTTAGCTCTCCTGGTTTCCAGGACAATTAAAAAGAAAAAAGAAAAAGAAAAAGAAAAAGAAAAAGAAAAAGAAAAAGAAAAAGAAAAAGAAAAAGAAAAAGAAAAAGAATTATGAGTTAGTTGTAACAAAAGCCTTGAAGCGGATATAGAATCCAGGTTAATGATATCCTGTAATCTGATCCTGAGCGGACACAGACAGCTGTTCTCAGGGCCCTAATGAACCATGCACATTTACAGATCACTGATCAGCAGAACCTGATCCTGGTGGGCACAGACAAGTCCTAACACCATTTGAAATAGCTCTGGTGGTATTAAATAACAAGGATCTGTTATCATGTGATTACCTGTCTGTGAAATTCCTATTCATCTTCATTATGTTGCTGCTTTTCTCAGAGATGAAGGTGAGAAAGGCTTGTCATCTTTGATACGACACCTGTTACTTTAAGTCTTTGCACTTTGATAGAAGAACAACCTCCTTGGGGTCAGTTTGCAGAGAGAAGCTCTGCAGCAGCGAGCTGCCTGTGATGCTCAGTGGGGCAACGACTTGAGCCAAAAACCACAGAAATACTTCTTTATGACCATAATCACTGTTTTTTGGGGGTGGAGGTGAGGAAATACGGTTTCATGAATAAAACAGTACTGGAAAAGATGTGCAGATGCAAGCAATTGAATACACCTGAGAATGCCAGCAGAAGTAGAAGTGCCAATTATGTTATGGGCAATACAACAGGCTTTATTCATGCATCTAGCTTCTCTACTTCCTTGGTGATATTTCAAGTGCTTAGCTCAGTTTGTGCACTCTGAACATCTAATTTATGTTTAACAAATAAGGTAGCTGCTAAATGCATGCATCCATTTGCAGGGCAGTCTGCCTTATGCATAGCTTGAAGATGGTAATAATCTAAAAGTAACAGCACTGATCCTTTGCATAACAATGAGTCTAAAGCACATGTCTGCCTGTGTGATCAGCTGATGGTTTTATTTATGGCTGGGCTTCAGCTGATGAGACACAGCATGTAAAATACTGTTAAATGTAAAGTGATCTTCCAAGACAACAGGGACTCCAGTCACTCCAGATATTCTGGGATGAAGGAAATATTCAGGGATGAGGGATGGAAAACACAGCACTGAAAAGCTTTTTATCTCATGTTTAAAGATTGACTAAACTAATCACCGTAAAACATTATTCATTACAAATTCTTTTTAAAAACCAAGTCTGACTTTAAATTAGTGAGCTTTCCAGCTATTTTCCTTCTCCTATGTTTTCCTAACATGAATTATTGCGCAACATTTGTTGTCTCTAAGTCATCTCTTGTTCCTGCATACATGTACAAGCTTTCCTGTCCCAGAGCAGGTAAAAGTTGTGTGTCTAAACAATGCTGAACACTAGAAATGAGCTCACTTGCAGCATCACCCACTGGTCCCGGAATCACCCTTTCCCTCAACTTTGCCAGTCCCCCAACTGGATAAGGAAAATGAGTGATACCTGTACTTACATCCTTGCAATAATGGTTAGTTTAAAAGCAGAAAAATCAAAAATCAGGTAATTATGCCTGGAGTCAAATCTGTATAACACATTACAAACATGTTATTCTGTTATTTGTGTTTCACTGTGAGAGGTTCAATATTTTAAATATAAAAGCACCTTGCATACAGAGGTAGAAAATTCTTTTTCCGAATTTATTTGTCCTCATTTTAATTTTTGTGAAAACTTTTTCTAAAGTTTTAGGTGTTTCTTTTTATGAATTTCTTGTGAAACAAATTGGTTTTTTTCTGATCAGATGGGCAGAGGGAACAAAGTAAATCTTCTTGAACACATTACTCTTCTGTGGCTAACAAGGCCATTTTTGGAACAAATTTGGTAAAACTTCCTATCACACTTTGGACGTGTACTTCAGCATAAAGAAGCAGCAGCTATGCTATTGACCAGAAGCCCCATTTTAGGTTCCCTTACCGCATCTGTCACAGTGTACCAAGTTGCATACACCATCCAGCCACTTCTAGGAAAGGAATGCAATCTTATCCGGTGCTCCACTGGGGTGGAGGATGCCAGATGGCTTTATACAGCTAATAATTTATGCTCTGAAATGAAAGGTTTGATTTCTTTGATTTTTATTCTGCTGTTGATTTCATAAACAGTTCCAAAATATTTTCTTACTTATTTCTAACATAATCCTACCATGCAAATTAAAGGAACATCCTAAGAGTCAAGAGGTATAGTATAGCTTGGGGTTCCTCCTTCTTGCAGCTACCAGCTTATATTTAATGTTCTCCCTAGGATATTTCTTTCTTTCTGCTTCTAAGGTATTAACAAAATAGCATTTCAAAATCATTGTTCTTTCGTACTTAAAGAAAATCAGCTTTTCTTCAAAGACACAGTTTGTGGATGCTAACATTTGTCTGGAGTCCCTTTCCAGTTAGGGAATGCAGCCTAGGTGAAATGTTCACTCACCTGTTTATGATGAGATCCATTTGCCTTCATCTTATACCTCTGAAGTTAGCTGGTTATTCTCTGCCAGTCATTAGGGCCCCTTAGGAGTCAATGGGGAGAGACAGACACTTCCAGAGGGTGATTTATTCCATCCTAAAACAGCTGTTTAAGATAGGAAAGATGAATTATGCTGTGGAGGTCCTATCTCTCCTCGATGACTACAGCAGTCTGAAGTCATTTGTTCCTAGGATCTGTACAACAGGACCACAAAGTATGCTGTGTCATTAATTCCAGAATAAAGGAGTCGCTGAAAATGATGTGGCTGGGGTGAACAGAAAGTATAGCCAGGCTTTTCAAATCATACATAAGGAAAATTTAAGCTGTACTCAACGAGGTACTTCAGAAAATGGCAACTGGAATCTAATTCCAAGGGCAGACAATGGTGGGGAGAGCTCTGCGCTGAGCTGACAGAAGTTGAGCCTTTGGTTGATATAAGCGTGGTTTCCTCTTTCTGATCGCTTTAATTTTACACCTTATATCCTGAAGAGAGGCAGTTAATTTTTGTACTTCCCTCAGCCACAGCTCATTTAGAAAAACCTCCACGGAACTGCAGAACTAGAAAATGCAGAGAATACTCTGACAAATTGAAACCCTTGTCTGTACTCTTTGCACAGCATAATCATCACTTTTTAACCACTATTTTGGGAGAACCATCCAGAACAGTGTGGAGTAAGGGGTGACCAAAAGGGCAGATGCCCCCTCTGTGCTCTCTTCACATAACAAATCAGTTCCTCATTTGCACAGACTCTGAAAAAGAAAGAAACTGAAAATAGAAGCCAGGAATAGGACTTTGATCAACCCCAAGCCTCAGTGTGACTGAGCATCACAGACAAAAGACCTTTTCCCAGGCACAGGGAATGGAAGCCCTACTAGCTGAGCCAGGGAAAACAGAACCTCCTTCGGCAGAGACCTCCCACCTGGGGGTGGCCACCAAGGCAGAGGATACCCAAGGGACACTGGAAGTCAGTTCCCAGGCATGGATGGAACACCCTGCAAGTAAGGGTAGGGTGAAAGGGCAAACTGAATACTTGCATGATAAACAATTTTTATTTTATTCATCTGAGCTAATTCACTCTTGTTCTTATTAAAGATCAACTGGCTTTGATTGAATCATATTATTTAAAGATAGTAGAGATCATCCAGAGTGGTTGGTACCATTTTGGGTAGATATCTTTTGTGCTACACAGAAATTACTTTACTCGTTCAGTTGAGGGTGTATCTTTCAACATGGTTGTAATCCCATTATCAGATCAAAACATTGCCAGTGAAGTTGCTTGAGATAAAAGAGATAATTTTCTAGAGGGCATAAAAATATTTAATTTCTGATTCTTGAGGCAGAAGAGACATTTTAAAAATCTTTGGTGTTGGCTGTAGCAAAGCAGAAAATACTGATGTATACCAACTATATGATTTCAAACACAGAACTAACAAAAGAGCTGTGAAGTATCTCTAAAGATAAAAGATAAATGATACATTCAGTGTGTTTAATCAATAACACAATCTCTCTCAGTCTAAATCACTTTAGAGACTCCAATAGCAAAATCCGGTTCTCACTATCACAGTCACACAGAATCTGAGAGGAAGTAGCATGCAACAGACTCCACTTTACTCTGTTACCGAAGGCAGAGAAAGCCCATGTGGAGAAGAATATACTCTTTCTCAAAAACCATCTGCAGCAGGTGTATAAGGGAGCTTGTCCTGTCCTGCTCCATCTTTAGCCTCCCCCTCTCTGCAGAAAACAGCCAGTGCTACAGAGAAGGCTGAGCTGAATTTAACCTTTTTCAGGGTAAAACCATGAAACCATGCAAGTGACGCTCTCATGCTTTTGGATGTACTTGGCAAGCGAAAATGAGGGGTGGAATTCATCTGACCTAAATCTGTGTTTACAGCATTTGCCCAAGATAGTCTCAATTTACAAACAGTGCAGAGAAACAGGCAGTTTATAAGGAATGTTTTTAAAACTTTGAAATGATGCATGTATTAGTTCCATTGCTGTTAATGGCACCAGTGACCACATAAATATCAGCATTTATATTTAATCAGAGGCCTTTCTTCTCCTGTTTGCAGTACAACAAAACCTGTGGGACAAGGATAAAACTTTTCTGTCAGAGCCTTCTCTATCATCAGTGCAAAGCAGCTAGAAAGCTACCACAGAAGGATGACTGGTGATAACATTAATCTGTAAAACTCACTGAACCTCGAGTTTAAAACAGGGCAGCCTCCTCTCTGTTCTAGAGAATTTTGTTGCAATGCAGACCATAAAATATAACTGTGAAGTAGCATAAGTTGTCTGGACATTGTTTTGTCTTTCACTGAGAGTCAAAGAGGCTCTGCACCCTAGAAATGGCTGACTGGTTTTAAATTGTTTTAAATAGGATCTGAGAGCAGAATATCTACCATCACTGACCTCTGCTGTACTGTAGAAATACCCCAAATAAATAATGAAGTCCTTCCTCTGTAGTCCTCAAGCATCAGGCAGCCAGACTGGGGCATACTCTGTGTTTTCTGCTTTTGAGGGAAGCCTTGGAAGAGGGCCCTTGACTGAAGTCTAAGAAAGAAGATACAGTACACTCCCTAGAACAAAGTCTCCCAGGCTCATGAAAAAACTGGCCTTTTATCAATCCTATAGTGCAATTAAAGTCATGGATGGAACTTTGAAATGCCAGGATCCTGGTTTTAATATTTAGGTGCCATGATTGAAAGTCATTGCATTGCTACCCAAGAAAGCTTTGCAATAACTGCTTCATTTTTGTTGCTTTGCCTGTGAAGATACAAAAAACAAGGAGCAAAAATGAGTCAAGATGCTGGAAAATCTCATAAATAGTGTATTTTTTAAACCATTATCCCTGTGTTTTAACCTATGCCCATTTGTCAGAATCAAAATACCACTTGATCCCAACAGGAACCGGAACAGCCCATAAAGAAATCTTTAGATCTGAATGAAAACACAAACCACTGCATATTTTCAACTTTAGACCTATTGCAAGGCCATTGCAAAGTATCTGATAATGGCATTTATGTTTATATAGTCCATTGTTTTTCCTGTGCTGCAAACTTTCCACTCGACAGCCCTGTTTCCTGTTTCCCATTATGGAAGTCTCCAAAGGGGGTTTCCTTCTGTTTTTCTTATGGTCAAAAGGAATTTCATAAGTACAAGTCAAGTTTCTTTTCAGTGCTACACGTGCAGAATGGAATCTGAAAGCTCCCAGCATAATCATCTCCAGCATGTACATAGTTAGTGTTACACATAATCCACATCTGGGTCACAAAATCTCTGAAACATTTCCAGGAATATTTAGACAGCCATAATGCAACACGTTGCTGTATAAGGAAGAAATAGAGCTAACCCCAATGTCAAGGTTATAGCTTTTGAGAAACACAGCAGCTCCCCTTCAGAACTTTGTAGCTCACCTTCTGGATCCTGACTGCCATCAGTTTAAATACCATTAATATTTGCTTTTCCACTCAAGCCCGTAGACACATCTGAAAACAGTTTACATCCCAACTTGCCTTATGCTGTTGATATTTAAGTTGAAACTGTGTATAAAACTTGGTGCATATGTAACCCATATATTTTAATATCAGAGACTGTCTTGGCACCTTTTTCTGCTACAATCAACTCAGAACCCCAGGAGATAAAATATGGTTGAAACTGAACTAGCAGGCAGTCTGCATTACAGTATTCATTTCAGAGTTAAAACACATTTTTAGATTAGATCTGGGCTTGGCACTATGCTGGAGCACTGTCTTGTGTGTAATATAGTATCTATAAACTACTTTTTAACCACTGCTTATGGCAGAGAACTCATAGTCGTATAAATGCTATGTGACGCCCTTCAAAATTTTCTCTTCAGCATATTTTACTTAAATAGTGGATTTAGGGTGGTGCCTCAAGGAGCACATCAGACATTATCTGTAGTCTCTAATATTACTAGATATTATTGTAATTTCTTTAAAAAATTGGGGGGAACTGAGGGTAAAAAGATGGTTCATTTTTGATGCATCTTCTCTTCATGGCACTGTGTCTGCTTCACAAATTGTACCAAAGAATTCCTTCATTTTGTAGTTTTCAATCCCAAAAAAAGGGTCTAACTAGAAACGATTATCCAGATCATTATTAATCTGCTCTGTCTTGCCACTGACTTTGAACTTTCTAGCTGCAAATTTGCCTTCTGAATTGCTTTTACTGCAGAGGACTCTCTTGTCATGTTTCACTCTCCCTATATACCCCCTGGTGAATAAGAACATCATAGAAGTCCCTGTCTGCCCCATACAGATGCTCTTCTGCTGAAAAGATGAGAATTTTTCAGCAAGGGAGGTTTTGGGCTCAATCCCTGCTCAAGAAGGTGTGTGTCCTGTCTAAAGAGCAAATGCTATAGTGTTCATCCACTGTCCATCTGTGCACACCTCTGCTGTTGATGGGTTTGCACAATAGCCCATGAACAGGGAAAAGGATACAGCCCTTGGAGGGGCCTCTCTCCCTCTAAATGCAATAAAAGAGCCTAAATAAGTATTCTAGATGAGACATCTACCTTGAAAATTGCTGGAGCTGGGGAAGTTAATTTCCCCCATACAGTTTCTTATGTGCAGTCTTCTCTTCCTTTTCCTGCCCTGCTCTATGCCAAATGGTGCAAAAACTTGGTGAGGAAAGAGGAAGAAATAACTTTGGCATTTGCTTGCTCTCTCTACTCTGAGAAGATACGCCATGGTATCAGAAGGAATTCTGCTTCTCAGTCACTTGGACAGGGTAGGGGTGATTTCACTGTTTGCTTATTTATTTTACTTCTTGCTAAGCTTTGTGTATTGTTGGTGCCCCTGACACTGACTACTCTTCCAGCAGATATACTTTCAGAATCCTTTTTTTTATAAATCTATTGTTTTTCCCCCCTTTTCTTTGTGTAAAGGATATGTACTGGCTTTGTGGAATCCCCGTAGCAAGTTGTGAATGATGTATGAACTGAAAAATCTTTGCCTGGTACACAGTAGGAATATAGAAAGTGCTGTGCAGTCACTGCTGTGCTATGCTTTTTTCCCTACATATACAGACACATAGTAGTCATCTCATATTCATTTTGACAAGCCCTTTATGTCCAGACACCATGGGATGAGATGGCTTCTGTACCATTGGCCTGCACTGGATTATATATCAGAGAGATTTTTGTGCATAATTGTTCCCTGTGCTGTGCTTGGAAGAAACTGGTGTCTTCTGCTTTTGCTAATATGCCAGCTTGAGTTTCCTCCTCAGTTCATATTTCAGGCAGCAAGTATACCTGGGAAGCATTGCTAAGCTGTCTGTGTTTTGCAGATGTGTGCTCAGACAGGGGTTTGAATCCTAGACACTGAGCTACAAACTTGAGGACGTGCTCATTTTTTTAATTGGCAGGGATCCTGGCTATTCCCTGTTTACAGCCTATTGTGGACTCATTCACTTTATTTCCTTTGGGCATCCAGTCCGTCTTAGCTAGTGGAAAGAATACAGAATACCCAGTAGAAATGCAAGTGCAAATCAGAGAGAAGATTTTTCCCTTCTATTTTAATGGCTTCAAGATTCATACTCCTCCTCAGACACCTATTGCTAACTTAGATTTTTGATTTCCCGAGTTGTCATACTGAAAGGGACTGCTTTGCACTAGATATTTCTGAAGATATGTGCTACCAAAGGGAAGTCTTACTTGATTTCCCCCGATAATACAAGGGTGCCTTCCTAATGTGGGATGGCTGACTGTTTTTCCCTCTGTGGTAACACAGCATATTATTAGTTGCTTAAAGCTGTTTGATTACACCTGAATGAAAAGATTTCATTTTTATAAGCACTGACCAGTGAGACTACAAGTTAATTCTAGCTTTCCCCTAAGAGCAGGTTTCTCATTAATAAGAAAGATATTGAAGTCAAAGTAGAAGCTCATTTTATTAAAAGTGCAGAGCTTAGGGAGGAAGCAGAGGTGACTGACTAAAGCACCAGGATCCTTGTTTACATTAACTAAATCACATTCTTGCTCTGAGCCTCAATTTCCTAACTTAAAAACAAGGATACCCCAGATAGTTTTTTCAGTTCTGGAGACTGACGTGAACAGCATTGGACAAAAATTATTGATGTGTATAAAGCATTAGTAAAAGACAAAGAGGTGAGACCACAGAGGGAGAGAAGCAGCAGCTGGGGAGGAGCATACGCCCAGATCACCTGAAGGGTGTCAGAAATCCTTGTGCACAGTGAGGCAGGCAGAGAAGGTTTGCAAGGGCAGGTGGTGCAGTCACTCCGGGTGCAGAAGTCCTGGAGAAGATGGGTAAATCTCCATGCACAGAGAACTACTGTCTCATTAAAAGAAGCCAGGAAGAAAAAAAAAAGGACAGAATCAGCTACAGCTGAGCCCACTGCTTTGCCCTTGGCTTCCCCAAGCTGCGGGGTGAGAACTCCAGGCTCCTGAGTTAGCAGGCTGTACTTCTCCAGCTGAAACTGGTGCAAGATGTCAGGAGCCTGTTCTTACTAAAGCAATTAACATAAAAATGGTTATCAGCAGCTATTGTTTTCTTATGTCTTGATCTCTAGTTTTCCCAATAAACCAGACATTTACAGTATGCCCCAAATAGCAGACTGTTTATGAGGGGCTTTTCATGATTGCAAATAAAGAGTATCCTTGGTAACATTTCTTTCCCATTCCTAGCAATCAGTTGCTGAACTCTAACCCAGAGCATGCCATGTTTGATATTCCCCTGCATTCATGCTTGGACAAATGAAGTTGATTCCTGAGCCTGTGAACACAATGAAGCTGTTGCCTCATTCACTGCAACCTTGGCAGGAGTAAATTGGACCAAGGTGATACTCCTGGCCATGCTTTCAGTATAATTTCTTTCTTTTCACTGCGGAACCCTGATGTGGTCATGCCCTAACCTTTCTTTGAGTCAGTTCTCCTGCTGGGGGAGTTAAACAGCAAAAAAAGATTTCTGCACTTGCTTGAATTCAGCAGAGAGGGGCTAATGAGCCCTCCTGATCCCCTGTGCACCGGGGTGTGCGGCCGTGGCAGCTGCAGCTCTGCCTCGGCTGTGGGGGCCCGAGGCAGCGCTGCATCCAGCCCTGCATCCAGCCCTGCATCCCTCTCTCCATCCCAGTCTGTGTGGTGGGATCTGCACCCCGAGCTTCCCCTGTGTCCAGCACAGTCCCACCTGCTCCCTGCACCTCAGGGATGGGCACCCAGCTGCCTCCGAAGGCAGGCACCCATCAGCCTTGACTTGCAGATGGTTTTTGTTGGGCACCTCAAACCACCCAGGCAATATCTGCTGTGCTGTGGGTGCATCTTATGCATAATTTTTATAATTATATTATGGCATAATGTACATATTTCACTTTTTTTTTTCATTGTTTAATGCTCATTAAACAGTATATGATATTCCCTACCAACCAGATGATTACTCTTTGGCTTAAGAATAGTCTATAAATTGGTTTTGGATGCTTGCAGGAAACTACTGTCAAAATGTCTTTTGGCAATTAGAATGTTCTGGAAATGTATGATTTTTGTTATCAAAATATGTTAAAATCAACTATGGTAGTACAGTCCGCATTTTCTTAATATCCCTGAGGTTTTCTCAACATTCTTATTTTTAAGAGCTTGAACTAATACATCTGAGTCTCTATCACCCAATTTTTATTCACAGATTGAAAATAAAAAACAAGCTTTCCTGTTTTTTCAGTATGTGATCAGTTTTTCAGCTTGAATGAATGTCTTGGATAAACCCAAATGCAATAAAAACCCTCTCTGCACCTGTGGAGAAGATACAGCTGGCAAAAGCAAACATCCTTCTGGGTGTTCAGTCATCAAAACCTTACTCCTGAGTAGTGGGACTCTCTTAAAATTTCAAGAATAAATATGTTTAACTCAAGTATTTTTTTAAATTTAACATGAAATGGCCTGAAGTTATTTCTGTAATCTTAGACCTTTGTATAGGTTAACATATTTCGGAGTTGATATTAAATTATTGAAATATTTTAATGAGTCAGTATTAGCAACACCTAAATGCAGACCCTGTCATTATTATTTCTAGGTACTAATTTTTGCACCCTTTGTCTGTAGAAGTTGATTAGAAATTTCCAACCACTAAATCATATTGAGAGAGTAACCGTAATGCTAACTGCTATTTTTAATTTAAGAAGATCAAAAACTGTGGTTACCAGATAAACATAATGTGATCAGAAGCCAGAAATGTGCTCAGTGGGCAAATTTTTGTAAGACTTGGCATTCTTTTTTCCAAATGTTTGAGCCCCCTGCTCCAAAACAAGAGGCTGACCTGTTCTCTACTCCTTGCTAGGCAGGTACTCTTCTTTCCCAGGTAGGAGGGTCTTTTTGTCATGGCTGGAGTGTTCTGATCCAAGGAGCGAATTACAGGTATTTATACTGAAATGACTTTCTGAGGTTGATATAGGGATAGATACCAGGCAATTCAGGGTGTCTGCCTTGAAAACTGTGCAGTGTACTCTGAAGGACGCTGTTGTGAGCAATCCTAATCACCTCCCCTGCACTGTCTGTACCCAAGTGCTAACAGGCATTTTAGGGCTGAGTCTCCTCTTTGCAGGAAAACCAAGCGCTGCTCTCTCGGCACAGAGGAAGCAATGCCAGTGAATCCGTGACACACTGTGCTACTGCCAGTGGAGATGGGCACGGAGAGCACAGCCCAGGGATGCTCTGAGGCCATGGCAAGGGCTGCTCTGGTGTTCCAGCTGCAGCTGGGCATTTTGGTGTGCACTGAGGGGGAGCTGTGCCACCCAGCCAGACCCTCCACACCCACAGCAGGACAGAGCGTGTCCCCACACTGCAGTTGCTCACACCCCACGCTCGTGAGTGCAGGGCTACCTCGCACTAGTCCACACTGATTACTTACAGATATTTACTTTAGCACATGGCATATAGAACATTAAAAGGGGTTTGAAAATATCTCAGTTTTTCAACTTCTGAAGGATTATTAACTTCAAAGTCTGAAGAAATGTCGGCCTTCTGTGCTTGGAAATGCCAGCAGCTTTTGCATATCCCCACCACAGTACCAAGCAACCCCCAGCAGAGAGAAACGATTACTGCCTCCATGGCATAAGGATGGCTTTTGATCTCCTAACATATTGGAAATTACTTAAAGGTAAGCCATCTGCTAGCTGAGGAACAAAAATAGATTACATCACACCCTGCTAGAAAGATTGTGTTAAATCCTGTGTATCAAGGCTTTTAATAAATCTAAATTAAGTCAGTTAATAGGATTAGGTACACATTTTCCTTAGGCTTCTTTCACCAACTATTCACAAAAAAACCTTTTTTTTGGTGGAGATCTGTAAAATTCAGGCATTTTCCAATGTGAATAAAACAGTTCTTTCCAGAATAAAGCATTTCTTTAGACCATAATTGCTCTCCAAAAACACTTAGAATAGGAGGGCAGGTAAGTGTGTGGGGAGTGGGAGGAACCCAACCCGTTTATTTTTTGTTAATATAGTAATATTAAGTGCAAATTTTGGATTCTTTAGCTAGGGTATCGATACCTATTTATTTAGGACGTAACTGGTCCTTAAAAGATTGTTCAGGAAACTGTTGAAAGTCTTTATTTTTTCCTTCGTTTCTTTTTTCCAAAGTGGTTGGCCACCTAAGAAAGGTGATTTAGACCTGTTCTGTTTACACGTAGAAGAAACTTTGTCTAGTATTCCTTGTAACTAGGAGACCATGAACCTTTTTTATTTTGACTTTGACACTGTCTGGGGAGAGATGCTCAGATGACAAATCTCCCATGTTTCTTTCACTGCTACATCCTTCTGGTCCTTTGCAATCTATGAATCATGGACTACAATAGCTAAAACTTATATCCAGGTATCTGGGTTTAATAGGACTTTAATAGAAAAACATAGTGGTCGTTCTCTTCCCTTAATTTGTGCAATTACTTTCTAAACTTATTTATAGTTTTGTGTTGTGTAACATACTTTGGCAATGAGATTCATGATTTAGGTTTATGTGGTAACTACTCTGTTTTGTTAAAAACTTTTGAGCTTAAAATTTTATAAGGGGACCATTTATTAACTACTTTTCTCACCAGAATTAAACCATTTGGAATCATGTTTGGATGCACGATAATTTGGTCATGTTCTATTTAGAACTTGTTTTTTATACTTGTTGCCATTATCTCTTGTGAATTGATCAGAGGCTAAGTTTTACTATATCTTCATCAGAACCACATGAAATAAAAATTATTTGTGTTTTCCATTCTTTCAGGTGGTGTAGTATTTATTGCTGAAGACTTTTAATATGACGGAAGTCATGCTCATTACCATTAAGAAATCCTTGCTTAGTCAACAAATATTCATGGCCTTACATGGATCAGTAGTAAACAAGTGTGGTAAGTGGTATCTCCCTCTAAGAATAATTTATTTCATATCAAAGCAACTATCCCCACATAAAATAAGGCTACAAGAATCTGGAAACACATCAGTTAGAGCCAAACCCTGCATATATGGTTTCTGAGCAATGCAACAAGTGAAAATTTAAAGGAATTGTGGTCCCATGCCATAAAAAGTTCTTGGCAGAAATTTGGGGAGTTCTGTTATCTCAGACACAGTTACAGTCCCTCGGATTACTCTTGTGCTCAAAATTAAGTATTTATTTATTTTCTATATGTGAAGTCTAGAAGGAATTACTTGTGTTAGATCAGAGTTTGGACAACTATGGCTCCAACTACCTGGTTATTTAACACTGATTAGCACAAAAGAAGTATTTTCCATTTCTGATGTCAAATACACCATCCTGTAAATGCTAGGACAAAAGTGAAAGACAGTATTGACAAGTATAGAATTATAATAAAGCAATACAAATAATCCCTCTTCAACTTCTGTGTTTGGCAGTTCAGTATTTCTGGAAACTTGGTTCAGTAGAACTGGGGAGGTTGATGGCACAGGGAAAGAGAAATGCTTTTTACTTCATCAAAATGAAAAGTGAAGCACAACAGAGCATTGCAGACATTTGAGGATGAGATATCCAGGACAATATCTCATATTGACAGGAAAACATATGGTTGTCTTTGCAACAAGCAGAACACAAGATTCTGGATTTTGCTGATATTGGAGTTTCATGCAGAAAACAACACACAAGCATTTATTGCATAGTTGAATGTTTCATCTATATTGAAACTAAGTGTTCTAGAGAGAGCTGAGGAGCAAACTTCACTGCAACTGAATCAATCTATTAATCTTGGCCTTCAGACATCCTTTTGTCTTGTCGAAGAGCAGTTTCTTTTCCATGTTCTTTCAGTCCTTGTCTTTTGTAATGTGAAATTGCTAACAGTATTTCTGTAAAAGCTGAAAAGGAGAACTGACTTGGGAGCTACTGTACAAACAGTAATTCTCACGAATTCCATCCCCAGCTGCCTACCCCAAGGAGAGGTTTAGAGCCCTCAAGCCCCCTGGTTTACAAATCCTCCACTTCAGAACATATATCAGCACTAAATAATTTAAAAATATAAGTATGACCTTACTACTTCAGATCAAATGTCAGTGTAGTTCTGTTTTCTGCCTCCAGCAGTGGATGTAAACATGCATCCCTGAAAAAGTAAGAGCACGTCAAGTCTGTATGGTACTTTCCCATTAAGCCTCACAACCCAGCTTTTAACTATTTTCAGCTCCATTTGCCTGCATTGCATGCCCACTAGGACTGACACTGGAAGAGTCTGTGAGGAAACATTCTCTATCCAGCTCTTGGTGCCACTGATGATTTCACAGATCTAACCTCTTTTTCAGACCTCATTGCCAAGAATCTGCTTAGATATATTGCAATCATTTTGAGACAAGGAGATCACAATTTGTAGAG
Source organism: Pardalotus punctatus (assembly GCA_013400915.1). Lineage (NCBI taxonomy): Eukaryota > Metazoa > Chordata > Aves > Passeriformes > Pardalotidae > Pardalotus > Pardalotus punctatus. Next base: position 78,233 of record VZTX01020049.1, on the reverse strand, counting down.
TCTTAGGTCATTGCTAGATAATGGGTTGATATAGTGGCATGGTGATACTCTTCATTTTACTCCTTTAAAAAAATTCTTAATGTTTGAATTGTTTTTTGACCACTAATTAATATTTATATGACACTTTCATAGTTACCCACCTTCACATCAAGATCTTATTCCTGAAGTCGTCTCAGAGCCCACCATTTTCTAGATGAAGTTAGAATTTTCTCATGCCCATCACTTTACATTTATTAACAGTGAATTTCCTTTCTCATTTTATTGCCCAGTTGCTTAGTGAGTCCTTTACATTTGGGCCTTGTCCTTTGATGTTCTGGGTAACTAAGTATAATTAGCAAACTTGACCCCAGTGCTCATCCCTTTTGAAGAACATTTCAAATGTATCAAATAGTCCCTGCAGAAATCTTCTGGTGAGTTCATTTTAATGTGAAACTAAACATTTACTTCTAACCTCTGTTTTCTGTCTTTCATTCAGATATTCATCTAAACAAAAATTCCCCTTTAAACATACCCCAGACATTTAGTTTTCTTAAAAGCTAAATCTTTACTGAGGGATTTTGTAAAAACTTTTTGGAAATCCAAGTAGACTATACTACCCGGTCACTCTTATATACATGGGGTTTTTTTATTTTTTAAAGAACTCTATATTTATAAAGCAATACTTCCATGGACAAAGACATGGAGTAGTTCCAGATGTGCATTATTTCTATTCCTATTAAACATGCTACTGATGTACTCTCTATACATGTCAGTCTTTCAGGCCTCCAGTTCCTCAGATCTTCCTTGGAAAAATTTATAAAAACTGACACCCCATTTGTCACTCTTCAGTCCTGCTGCTAAGGTAATTTCAGGTAAGAAATTACACACTTTTGCTAATAATTCCACTATTGCATCCTTGCTTTGTCCTAGAACAACAATCTGAATAACATCTGCTCTTGGCAATTTTTTTATTGTTCAATTGACCATTTGCTCCTTATCCTTTTTTTTTCCAGAAATTTCAATCTCAATGAGATGCTCTACTCAACACCCCCCCCCAAGAAAACCCCAAATCAAACCCAAACAGAAAAAAAATCAAACCCAAAAACCCAAACCAAAACAAAAAAATCCCTTCAGAGTGTAAAAGTCCTTTATTTCTTCCATAGTGAACACTGATGCAAATAATTAACTTTTCTGAAGTGATGTTTTCCTCCTTTATCAGGATCAAATAGTAGTCCTGCAGAGTTTCAGAAAGTCTTACTCTTGAAAACATATTTTTAATAGTTGTGCTGACCTTACTGCATTTTAATATTCAAAATTTCAGGATTTATTATTGCATTTTTCTTTGGATATGACTTCAGTTTTTTGAAGAAGGATGGCTTCATGCTATACAAAGGAGTGATTATCCAACTATTTTAATTGATACACTTAGCTGGAATTAGGCACAATCAGACTGGTTTTGCACAGAAAACAGCTGAAAGAATAATTCAGACCTATATCCATGCCCTAATCAAAAGGCAGATATGCTATTTTTGGACAATATCCCTTTCATCTCTTCTTGTTGAAGATGTTCCTTTTCTCACAGCATTTTAAAAGTGTTGCCTAGGTGACAGAACATTTATTTTGGAAGGGAGGTCTCATGTTCAGTCTCATCGTCGGTGTCTTCCTCTGTTACATGTTACATGACAACTCAATAATACATATACATGGCTTTTAGTGCAGCAGCAGGACTCAGCAGTCCCCCTCAAACAGTGAAGGCTTCCAAGCTGCAGAGCCATACTGACTGTCCTTATAGCTCAAAGAATCAACAGCCAGAAGAACTTCGGCAAAAAGGAATGTGTTTTTGATTTTTCCCCAGTCCATGAGACACCGTAACCTGGTCTTTAGGGAACACATGGGGAGGTATGGATTCAAACTCACCATGATCATGGTGAGGACTCAGCCAGCACTCTGTGGGTTTTCAGCTTGAAATTGAATTGAGCAGTCAGAAGACAGAAAGAGGAACTAAAATAATATTTTGTCGAGCCACCAATCTTTAGAGACATAAAGGATAAATCTGAGTCCTCTGATAGCAGCAGCTTAAATGTAGGTCTTCAGAAGGTTGTTCAGGGTCCAAGGCTCTGCTGCAGCGTCTGGCTTTCCCTTGGTGCGCTGCCTCCTGGATTCTGGCAATCTTCTCTGAGGTACCAGAGGGAGAACTGGATCTCTCATTCAAAAGTCCAAATTCTGGTATTGGTGTGTCTTGGAATTTAGGTCAAAGGGATGATTTGACAAAATGATTTATATCACTGACTACTACTTAGGCACCTGAAGCCAATGTTTGTATTTTACTGAGACTCTTAAAACTCCCACTGAATTGCTGCCTACCATTTAACTCATCTTTGTTCTTGGGTTTTTCATCACCTAACCTTAAACATTTGCAGTGTAGGTGTTTGCATCTGAATTAGTCATCCTCAGTTCCTCTTAAGCTCAGCAGAGAGAAGAGAGAGTTTCTGAGGAATGATTCATCTGACCCACTTTAGAGGTCTACAGTACATCCCATGGACTGCACAGCCAGCCCAGGGTGACAGCTCAGATGTATCTGCCAGCCCAGCAGGTGTCTGCATTTAGCAGATGAACTGAAACCCCAGTGCCAGAGGAGCTGCAGATCATTTGTACACTCTGTACAGCCCCAAACTACCTGTGCATAGCAAACGTGAGCTATTTTAAACCTCAAAGGACAATCACACTGCACATTGATACAAGCTAAGAGTGAGTCTGTGAGCAGTTGCAGTGGCTGACGGGCAGGGAATAAACAAGTTGCCCTGTGTGGTGTGTACCCAGAATGGCCAAAGGCCTCCTGTGCTGGAGTTGCACAGAATCCTCCTCACCTGCCTGAGCAAGCTGCTGGCGCTGGACATGACCTCTTTTGCCCAAAAAGTGCCAGCACACCAATCTCCATTTACACAGAGCTCTTTTTGGATAGTCCCAACAGAAATGTATACCTGAAGTTTCAGGATGCCTAAAATTCAAGCAGTAAGATTTTCATGTCTCACTAGCCCTAGGTATAGCAAGTTTCAGTATAAAATATTCCTGTGACTTTAATCTCTCAGTGTGGGAATTTAGTGTTGAATTAATCCTAATTAGACCTCACAGCTCATAGTGTGTCTATTATTTCTTTCTCATGGGAGAAAAAGATGGTGAATATCCTTTTAACAATAGGGTCTGGAATACTCTGACTTCAGTGTGAACTGCGGCAAGGCAAAAAGGACTGGGTGTCCGAAAAACTGGCTAGATGTTGGACTTAGAACACTAAGGTATGCAGAGGAGATTTTGCTGAAGCTAAAGAAGGAGCTGGAGTGGTCAAAGTGATCTGCAGAGTAAAAAAGAGCTGCATGATGAAACCTATATCTAAGTGGCTGGGTAGATAGGATGTCGTATTCTACTTTCATCTCATCATTAAAGAGTGATAACCCTCAGTTAGAAAGTTAAGGAAGGAATATTTCTTTGACCACTGGAAAATAATGGAAATTTTTATTACTTTTAACTAAAACAAGCTCAAAGTCATTTGTTGAACTATTGTTTAGTAGATTTTTTTTGTGTGCTTGAGTGAATGGCTTCAATTTACAACTAAGGTATTAGTAAACCAAGAAATTACAGAAGAGAAAACCTGCCATCTTAACTAGAGAAAACAGGAACACTGACATTCATCCTGGACTTAAAGTACATGAAAAATGTTTCTATCCTATATCTCCTACATCTGGAAGCTTGAAGTGGACATCTCAAGTGATTCTTATCCTTGGTATAATTGACAAGCTTGAACAAGATGATGGCAGGCAGCTAGTGCCATATTCACTACAGCAGGGAAAGATCCCCAATAGTGGTTTATGACAGAAAAGATTGTTGTGCTTTATTTGTTATTTGTCTTAGTTCTTCACTGAGGGAGGAATTAATGTATTTTTTAACATAAGTGTTATTAATTGTATGTATCTACAGCTCTCTCTAGTGACAAAAAGCTCATAAAAACTGTAGCCCAGAACATTTAGTGGCTGTCTGTTATTCTTTAAGTAATGCAAATTACTTGATCTCCTTGTTTTAATCCACTCATTTCACAAATCTTAGTACTTATGGCCAAAACATGCTCTACTGGCTCATTACACACTCAGTACTCCCAGTGATGTCAACAGAGATTGTGACAAAACAATCACAATAAGATTTGGTCTCTAACCAGTAGATATTGCTCGGTTTATAACTTTATCACAGTTAATGTTTTTCTCCTGCCACAATGAACCACAAGCTCTTCTCGCACCTAGCGCTGCATCTTGGTTGCAGCCTGTGTTCTGCATCTCACAAGAGGGTCTATGGCCCGTCTTACAAAGCCCTGGAAGTGGCACTGGTCTTTGCAAGAATGAAAGGTTTCTGTGAAGTGCATTCTCACCTGACCTGGAAACTACTGTTTACAGTGGCATTAGTCATGCTTTTGTAATTGACAGTATTTACCCTGAGCAGAGTTGCATATTTAGCCTCATTTCTTCATGTCCCCACAGAAATTTATTAAATGAAGCCTCTGAAGCATTTAACCAAAAGTACTTGGCAGCACTGTTCACTTTTAAAAAACTTCTCCATGTGATTCAGTGGCAATATATGTTCCTATCACATCAATTAATGTCAGCACCTCCAAGTATCCCTGCAGAAGAGTTGGCCAAACAGCCAGGCTTTGGGTGAATGGTAGGTGGATCACTGCATCCCAAGTCATGGATATTGCACAGCTTTTGCATGGATGTGTTAGTGCTACCCCTGTTTAGATTCATTTGCTTTAGGCTGCTTTTATTTTTTGCCCCAAGACAAAACCACATGCAAACTGCTGAAGCTCCCATGCCTTTTGACCTTGCTAAGCTTTGTTAGAGCATCTTATCTTTACACAATGCCCACAAGCATGAGTTGGACACTGGAATCAGTGTACCAGAAACTCAGGGCAGTTTTGAGTCACAGCACCATAGGCTAAGAAGATGTGACATATATTTCCATATCAAAACAAGAAAAACCTTTCTTTCCTCTCTTCACTGATGCATAACATCCCAAAAGGCAGGAATGGCCTTCAGCTAACACAGATCAATTTTCTTTCAGCTTCAATCACCATTTAATTACTGTTGACTTCTTTAACCTTTTTCTCTTCCTTTATGGATTAGATTCCTTTATACTCTGTTGCCATTTGCTTTCTCTGTGACATAATCAAACTTAAAATGGTATGATAAATTTTCACATTTTTCTTCTTCCTTCCTACCATTTATGTTCAATTTACTTCAAAAACCAAATAATTTCTTGAGTAGAACAGTATTTTTAATGAACTGACTTTTAACTTTCTCTCTCTCCAGTATTTAGACATCATTTGCTTTAAGCAAGTAATTGTTCAGATGACTGGATGGCATGTTGGATAAAAGCACTAGCTTTTCAGCTCTTAATATTTCAGGAGAAAAACACCCACACAACAGTATATCTTGAATGCAATAAGTTTTGTTGACTCAGCTTCATCTTCAGCAAATATTTCACATTTCACTAACTCAAAGTCCAGATAAAAATAGTTCAGTTAGCACTTCTTATCAGAAGGAAACCATTGCTCTGTAGATGAGAAGAGGAATGATTTTTCTACTAGTGGCTATAAAACAAGTAGAGATCCTCCCAGCCAAATCAGAGCATCTCTTCCTTGGCACTTATTCGTCCTGCTGGATCAGAGGCCTGTATGTCTGTGTCACTGTGCATGAACTGGTGTAATTGAGGATAGAACACGGCCCCATGCATCTTTTAAATGGATCTCTTTGAAACACCTTTAATTGTGCATGTAATGAGCACAGTCTGTTTTCTAGAACCGAAATGTTTTTTAGGACTCAGAGTAAGCGCATCTTGGTATAGATGCAAACACCTAATATCTCCTTCACAGGGCAGTAGTAGCATCAAGGAGTTAGGCACTAAGCTGTGGAGCAAAATGATTTTTTATTTGTTTAATTGGAGGGCTCAAAGGCAAGAGTGGTTCTGCAATTACTACCATACATGGTGTAACTGCCTGTGAATCTGTTACTATAGATTTTATTTTGAGATCTGGTTTTTGAAAACCTTTGTCCTTGAACTTCTAATTAACTCAGAGCAATTGAGTTACAAGAACTACAGATCAGAAGATTTTAGAGAAGGGAGGATGCTCTGAGGTATGTGTCATTATTGGCAGTGATTTGATCCTTATTCATCCTTTAGTCACCACAATTAACAGCTTTATAAAAATAGATTTATCTCATGGGATCTTAGCACTGATGTCCATTCAAGCTATTTCTTTGGTTTTGCTACATCTCAGGATGTTCTAAGTAGTTATGTCTTCTTCTTATACATCCAACCATTAAGAATGCGGTCAATCCTTGAGGGCAAAAGAGGACATAGAAAAATACCAATTCCTGCTTATGTGATACTACATACTACTTGTCTTTTCTTTTTTTTTAATAATAGCCAAATAATTGATTTTTACATTAATTATATATTTCTGCTCAACATGCTGTAATTAATTCACTGGAAAAATACAGTTTAATTCTTGATACAGTTACAGTAAAGGAAATTAATAAAATACTTTGAAAATAATTGTACTAAAGGGAGAACATGGAGAATAAAAATAAACCACATCAAAGACAGATGAGAATATGTGAAGTATAACCCTTTTGGGCAACCTAGCCTCTTCTTGCACTCACCATAGTTTGTTTTGTCTTGCTGTGTGCTCCTCCACTCTGTACACTGCTATACTGTGTGCTGAGATATATGCATATGTATTTATAGCAGATGATGAAGCTTTCAGATAATTTAGAGTAAGGATGAGCTTACTCTGCAACACTGACCTACCTCCTTTAATAACTGTAATAACTGGTAATTGTGATCTGGGTGGTTTTAATGATCTGTAAAACACTATGCATGACCCATTACGTTATACTAAGCCGATCGTTTTTAAATACACACATCTGTGGACATTAGACATTAAGACAGAATGCACATATCTGAGTTAAAAAACATCAGTGAAAAGATCTGCCTGCAATGCTTCCAGACATGATAAAACAGCCTCTAAAAAAGCCATCAATTTTAACTAAAACTTTTGGATTGCCTTATAAAATTTAGACCTTTCTGCAGTGAGTCATTTGTTTATATAACTTGGTCATACTACTCACAGCTATAAAAAAAAATTGAATAAATCAGATCTTCTGCCATTTCGTTTCACTCCTTCCTCTCATACATATTTCAGCACAACTGGAAGGAATATCTATTGTTTATGTATTTTAGAAATAATTGTAAAGAGCAGTTTCCTAGATTGGCATTGGAAAATGTGAAGTAAATTGCTATCGGTCTTAAAGGATTTTATCCTCAGAGGTTTTGGTTTTAATGTTCATATGTAGTGTACAATGTAATGTAATACACTACTTTTATGTACTAATGTAACACACTCTAATGCATCTGCCCAGAATCAGTAATCAATTACCTCAAATTAATAGATTATCTTGATATTTCAACTAAAATGTTTCTACTGTGTTTTAAAAGAATTTTATTCTTAAAAATATATATGTAGCCTTCCAAAATGAAGATTTTTTCAAAGGAGTTACAAAATCAAAGCTTAAAATTTTGGGAAAATGTCAGGAATGAGCTAAAGCAAATTACTGGATCTGGCTGCATTTATATAGTTCATAAAATGAGCAAAAGTTCAGAAAAACATGACAAATGTCAAAGATTATTAAAAATTTTAAGGGTGCCAATTAAGTCTTTGCATGTTGTGTTTAATTGTCTGGTATAGCCCAGGCAGTTATTACAGTGCAATCAGTCAGCAACTGTAATTTATACGACAGCTACTAATATTTACTATGTAAATTACCTGGAAGGATTTTATCTGAAGCATGTAATACTTATTTCTGATTTTTAACACTCACTTTATCCAAGCAGGATCTGAAAATCCCATGTGAATCTGAAATCTAACCTTTTATAGTAAGGGAAAATATATATGTATACTCTGATATCTGAAGATTTTGGGGGGAAATATTGTCAGTGGGACAAATTCTGAGAAATCTCAGTGTGTATTTCATCATTCTCTTTATAGAAGTAATACCAGCCAGGAAAGACCCCTGCAGGAAGCAGACTTCCCACTGGAAGGAGGATGCCACTAAAAAGTGACAGTGACAATTCCTTGGGAAGAGTGAATTTACTCTGTAGAGTGACATTGGCGAGCCAATGGTGGTGCTCGTTTGTCATTGCCATAAATACACAATTCCCACTTCTGATGCTTTGCCCCAGGGAAGGACAGAAGAAGCAGACAGCTTCCTCCATGGCAGGCACCTGGAGAGCAGGGCCTGGCTCCCCCCGCTGCGGCACAAGCACAGTCCCCGATCCAGGGAGTGACCAGCACTGCCGTGTTTTACACACGGTCGGACTCAGCACTCGTATGGAGAAAATATGGGAGCTGCCCTATGTTCTAAACCAGGTTAAATTCACAGAAAATTCACAGTGGGATTTCGCAGTTCCAGACTCTGTTTCCCTGGACTTTCAAAAGAGCAGTTGAAAGCCATCATATTGAAGCCTGACTTTTGCCGCCGCCTTCTCTGGCTATGCACCTTCCTGTACCTTACCTCTATTTTGTATATTAGCCCACGAAAACCTGTTGGTGTGCTCAGTTCAGTCCAGATAGCTCAAGGAAAACTCAAACCCAGGATAGAAAAAAGAGAAGATGAAAAAGGGGATGCTAGCTTATGACTTCATCAAATCAACTGCTGAAGTTGTCACCTATTGTTAGTTTTTACTTTTAACATGAAGTTTAATTTACCATTTTTCATCTCCACAATTTGAAACTCAATTATTTTGTAACTCAATTATCTTGTAACTGGACAATTTCATNAACATGAAGTTTAATTTACCATTTCTCATCTCCACAACTTGAAACTCAATTATTTTGTAATTGGACAATTTCACTTTTTCTAATCACTAATAAAATTACTTAAATTGAAAAAGAACTGGTATTATTTATATTAGTTTGAAAGTAATTCTCAACTGAAGGAATTAAAAAATGTTAATTTTTTGAGAAATAAAAATCAAAGTTGAAAAAATAATGTGGAAAATTTCCTGTTAATATTTGATTATCAAAATAGCAGAGATCATTTAAGAAGGATTATATTCTTTATAAATACCATGTTTTTCTAAATTAATTTTGACACTTATTCAAAGTACAAGAAGACATTCTTGTCATGCTGAAACAACTGCATACTAGGTATTAACAAGTGAAAACTAGTAAACATTTGCCCAAAATACAAACCCAATAACTTGCAGCTACTATTGATTCTTATGACCTGTCCAGAAATTTTATTATTCTGCCTCCCTGCTTCCAAACTATTTCTTCCTCCGGTTAGACAATTTAGACTCCTAGATAATATTTTTGGATTATGGTTGTATTATTTACAACCTACTGTCCTAACACAAAACATTCACTGGAAAAATCAGATGTTCATATCGTGCTCATTAGCATCACCTGTACCAAATACAATCTAATTTTGTAGATTTTTCAGCCCATTCTAATGCTGCCTTTCTTTCTAACACTCCTTAAGCTTTTCAAAAACCAATCAAATATGCAATAAAAACACCTTTGTTTTCTGTGTTGTGATTTGTAATACTGACATCGATTCAATTCTTTAATATTCCTCTGTTTTAGTGAAAGGGAATGAAAACCAAGCTGTCGTACTTCCATGATCACATCCTCTTGTGTCCCTTACTGGGACATTGGTGGACAGGTACCTTTGCAAACCTGCGTTCCATAGCTGGAATTCACCCTCATATGTCATTGATAAAATATGATGCACTCCAATTTGGGATACTCTGTTTTAGCTATTGGCTAGGTTACATGATATATAGAAGAAGCAGTATAAAACGGTGTTTTCAGTGAGTGGGGGATCTTCAGGTAACACCACCTGACAAATCTCTTTTAATTCTATGTACTAATTGAGTTGAAAACCAGCACATTATTCATGAACAAAGAAATAGCAGATCTCCACTCAAAGAAAGGGATTGAGAGGGTGGGAGAACAGGGTGAACAGGAGGAAGAACATACGAAAAGACACCTGTCCTCATTAATTCAATGACTAGTGTCAACACAGACCTATTACAAAGAATAAAACCCATAATGAATACTCTTCAAACTACATTCACCAGGGGGGAAAAGGGAAGATATAATGCCATTCTGGTTAGATGTAACACGGGGTTTGGGAAGTTGGCGCACTCACAAATGAGAACTGGCAAACTGCACTAAGCATGAAAGCAAAGATATGCAATCGGAAATGCTCACGTCTCCCAGGTCACGCTTTGCATGGAATCTATTTTCAGTAGCCCCTAAAGATCAAATTCTCCTAAGTACAGAATGATGATACACTGGGCTTTTCTTGTAGCAGAAAATTAAACAGTTGTTTCCTTTGTCTATTCACCACACACAAAATGCAGGGATCTTCTCTCTTCATGCAGGAAGCATCCATAGCTCTGCATTGTAGAGCAGTTCCAGATAATGGACTGCATATTGGACAGAAATCTGTAGCCATTTTATTAGCGGATTACTCCTAGGAGAGCTTACCAACTGTCATGGTTTTTTCCAACTTTGAGGCATATGACTCACAATAGGAGGATATAAATATTTTTGAGGCATGACATGAAGCCAGAGAAGAAAGCAAAATGCTAGAATAATAAGTCTCTTAACAGTATACAGAATAGGTATTACATGTACCCTTTTGTACATGCAAAAAAAGATAGCTTATCCACAGACTATAATTGTCAATAAAAAAGCCCATCAAGTCTGTGCAAATGAAGACAGAAACTATTGTCCTGTTAATACAAATTTAACTTAGGAGACCGCTGGAGTTTCTGCTTGAGCTGAGTAGGAAGCAGCTAATTCCAAATCCAAGGAGCTCAGTACTTAAGGATCCACATGAGATTTCAGATGGGTCAGCCAAAAATATTGTGTTGAAACTTTTGTGGCCTCCCCGTGGCATTCCTGACACCTTCCCATCCTCTGCCAGAATGGAGTCCCTGCATGTCACACAAAAAACACAGTCACAGTGTAAGTGTTTTAACATAACAAAGATATATATCTTCACCCAAATAGAAAGATGGCAGTTTATTTTTTTGCATGTTATATAAGGCTGGATGGGAAAAGGACAATATTTTCAGCTGGACTTCAAAAGCACAATGGCCAAATAAGGCATAACTGGTTTTTGACAATTAGAATGGATGAGTGCTTATATGTAATCTGTCGTTTATTTGTACGAATCCATATTTAGTATGCAAATAGATACTTGTTGCTGGACTCTATTTCTATAGTCGGTCAAACCAAAACTGTAATGTGCATTGTGCCAACAATTATTCCCAAAAATCTGCATTCCATTTCTAAAGTTCAAAGCTATTTCTAAATGAAAATGGCAGTTTTCCAAGAATGTGACTCCCAGAAAAGATTGTGGCTGTGTTGGGATCAAGTGTAATACCCACATGGCATTTATTTCTTCTTTTCTCTCTGTCAGCATACATATTCTCCTCTCAGACCTATTTCTGATAATTAAAAATATTTATTCTATTTCTAAGAAAATGTAATCACTACCTCTAACCGAACATTAGTAAGATTAAGTGTGATTCAACAGGATGTGCCAAGTTCGACCAACCAGGAGAATTTGATAGAATCATAGAATGGTTTGGGTTGGAAGGGGCCTTCAAGCTCATCTAGTTCCAATGTCCCTGCCATGGGCAGGGAAACCTTCAACTAGACCAAGTTGCTCAGAGCTCCATCCAACTTGGCCTTGAACACTTCCAGGGATGGGACATCCACAGCTTCCCTGGGCAACCTGTTCCAGTGCCTCACTAACCTCATGATAAAGCATCCTAATATTGAATCTAAACTTACTGTCTTTCAATTTTAATCCATTCCCCCTTGTCCTGTCACTACACACCCTTGTAAATAGTCTTGCTTCATCTTTCCTTGCCTCATCTTTCCTGGAAGTTCCCTTCAGGTACTGGAAGGCTGCAATTAGGTCACCCCTAAGCCATCTCTTCCAGGCTGAACAATCCTAATTCTCCCAGTATTTCCTCATAGGAGAGGTGTTTACATCCCTCTGATCAACTTGATGGCCCTGCTATGAACTCACTCCATGTCCTTCCTGTGCTGGGACCCCAGAGCTGGGTGCAGTGTTCCAGGTGGGATCTCACCAGAGCAGAGCAAAGGGGCAGAATCCCCTCCCTCCCCTGCTGCCCTCGCTGCTTTGGATGCAGCCCAGGACACGTTTGGCTCTCTGGGCTATGAGTGCTCATGGCCAGGTCATGTCCAGCCTCTCACCCACCAGCACTGCAAAGTCCTTCTCAGCAGGGCTGCTCTCGATCTGTTCATCCTCCAGCCTTTATCCATTTCTGTATATGGATTAAGTATGGAATATGTACTTCTTTAAATTTCAATTAGAGAAGAGAAACCTGTGGTTTCCGCTCTGAAAAATATATCTGTGTTAACAGTTAATCTGGTGTTCATACTGTACTTTCTTTGTTAGCATTGCCTATTGCTTTCAAATATTATTTAATTGTGTGGCATATACTAGATGTTATGTTGAGGCATTGGATACAAGCAAGTTTCAGGGACCTGAATGGCACACACGGTCTATGAGATTTGATCCCTTGAAGTTTCCAAGTTCCCAACTAGTCACTGTGGGATGAAATTATCTCACCAGACCTTGGAGGTCTAACTGGCTACATTTAAAGTCAATGAAAAAGGCATGAAAAAGAGCAATTTCCCCCCTTTCCAATAAACTCTCAAGTAGTTGGGATGAATGATCTTCTGTGGGTGCACACTATGCTAGGTTAATTATAGTGTTGGGGTTTTTTTAATGAAGATCATTATCAGACATCTGAAGTCAGATTAGATTAGGTTTATCCTCAGACAAAACCAAAACTCAAAATGTAGTTGGACAGTTCAGGGTTAGGACTTTGCATCTGTAGGGTTGTAAGTGCACCACACAGGAAGTAGCTGTGATTTTGAGCTGCCATTTTCAAAAGATAACATTTGGCATAGGGAAAAGAAACTTTTCACCTGACTTCTTCCTCAATCATTTTCTCTGAAAATTTAAGTAATATTAATGTATAAATAAAGCTACTGAAGTGCCAAAATTATCTGGAGGTGCTGATTCCACCTCTTGACATAACCATTAGCTTTTGTGCCTCTGCAGCTGAGAGGAAAGTAGGCAGTCAGAGAGGGAGGGGGAGCAAGGCAGGATAGTGAAAAGAGGTCTTTGGGATTCCCACTTGCCTCATTTAGGGGCAAAACAAGAAATTGAGCTGTAGGCACACCAGTGCTGATTAATTTAATATCCTGCCCGTCTACCTCTGAGAAGCAGCCAGTGTCAGCAAAAAGAGCTTGGGGAATTCTTACTGCAGGGGAAAAAAGATGGCAGGGGAGTAAGAACAAATTAAAAAAGGGATGTTGGTTCTGGGTTAGAGAAAGATACTAAGTGATCAGGGTATAACAATCATTAAATCACCTTTTCACTGTGGCTGTTGATGGAGGTGATCTGCTGTTACCAGCATGGACTCCACCTTCCCGAGAGGTGGGACTGGGACGCTGGCACAGGGAGGTTGCAGATTTGGTTTTGTCAAGTTGTTTTTATTGCAGATTCCAAATGCCAGGGAATGCCATGAACCCCACGAAGCAAAGTGAAGCTAAGAGGCCTTTTTAATTTTTGCCTGTTATCTTAAAGGGTTTAATTCTGCAGTGCTGTGTAAAACCAAACTCCAGCTATCGGGAAGTACAGCTGTCTTTATCTGCCTTCAGTAGCACTCATAAGCAACTTACTGCCTCATTACCAAACCTGAAGCCAGAAATGTATTTGCACAGGGATAGAATGATCATGCCCAATATCAGGTGAAGGACACTTGCTTTCATTATTTTTCCCTTGTCTCTTGTATTATTCACATATTTCCTCTTCTTTAATGTCTCTTCTCTTGATTATTAATGTATGAAGAATGCTGGCTGCACGGTTCAGAACATGACAACACCTGAGAAACCCCAAAGAAGCCAAGAATTGCTATGTGTTATTTATAGGATTTCAGGCTTCTCTGTATTTCCCTCAGTTTCTGGGATTTTATAATTAGAGAGAGAAAGACTACCAAATCAGATTCAGATGGTGAAGGAAGCTCCAGAGCTCTGTATTGACCTATTTATGCCAGAACGCCTCTTTAATCGTTAAAACATTCATGTTGTAGGGGGTCAGAGGCTACATGTATTAATGCACAAAGTCATAGGACTGAGTTGAATAATTTATTAATTGCTTTTGTGCACCACACCTAGGGCTTTTTTGGAGAAAGGGTAAAATATTTAGTGAATTAAAACAGTGTGATCAAGACATTATACTTGATAAAACTCTTATGAGCAGCTGAGGGAGATAGGGTTTCTTAGCCGAGAGAAAAAGAGGCTCAGAGGGGACCTTACAGCTCTCTACAATTTCCTGAAAGGAGGCTGTAGTGAGGTGGGGGGTCAGCCTGTTCTCCCAGGTAACAAGTGTCAGGACAAGTGGAAATGGCTTTAAGTTGTGTCAGGGAAGGTTTAGATTGGATATTTGATAAAATTCCTTCACCAAAAAGATGGTCAAGAGTTGGAACAGGATGCCCAGGGAAGCGGTTGATTCACCATGCCTGGAGCTATTTAAAATCATAGAGTCATACAATGGTTTGGGCTGGAAGAGACCCTAAAGGCCATCCAGTTCCAACACCCCTGCCATGGGTAGGGACACCTTCCTCTAGACCAGGTTGCTCAGAGCCCCATCCAAGCTGGCCCTGAGCACTTCCAGGGATGGGATATCCATAGCTCCCCTGGGCAACCAGTTCCAGTGCCTCACCACTCTCACAGTAAAAAATTTCTTTTGGAAAATGTTTTGAAATCTTTGTATGAATAATGCTATGTGAGCAGCATTTAAACTCAGTTTGGAGAGTCAGGCAAAACGCTGCATATCAGGGTCTTCCAGCTGAACACAGGCACAGAGCTCTCCCTCCATGGCCAGAAACAATGGCCTTTAGAGAACTGAGCACTCCCCTTGGAAGAGCTTTTCTAAAGGCATTTCCCCATTGTTTGGACCCAATTGGCCACTTAAGACCATTATGGGAATGACTCATTCATTTACCAGCTGTTGGAAAAGACAAAAGCAACTGACAGAGTGCAATTATTTCTCAGGGTCTGGCTATTTTCCTGCCTTTAGTGACCAGAAAAGGTATTTTATTATAGAGCACCTGTAATCCTAAATAATTTCTGTTTTGTGTTTACTGAGAACACAGGAACTCAACTGTTTACTAGCTCATAGCCCTCTGAAGGTACTTTTTTTGGATACCACTTTAATCTTTTTATTTTGGATATCGCCATAAAAATAGACAGAAGAATGTAAAATGTGTATACAGGGCTATGATTGCTGTCCAGTTTGTTTAAATTAGAGAAACTCTATATTTTAAAATTGTACAAATAACTTAGAATGTTTAGATTATGAAGCTAAAGATAACTGTTAAAGGATATGAAGCTGTAAACTGATATGAAAAAACAAAGAGTGATTAAAAAATACTTTCTATTAGTCTTCCATTTTCTTTGAAAACTCAGCTTGCTACCAGTTGTGTAAAATAATGCCAGGCTTTATGCCTAGAGAGTCTCTGGAATCTTTCTGTTCATATTCTTAATTTTTCTTGCAATGTTTTAAGATTACTTTTTGTCAAAGAGTTTATTTATTAATAAATAAATTTTACTCCTATTTTACTTTTACTCCTATGCAGTGCCACAATATTTACTTATTTTTCTGTTTGTCTGAGTTTTCTATTAAGTAATTACAAATTAAGTGCATACTACTTACAGAAATTTGGTGTGTCATTGCTTGTTACATCCCTGTGGTTTTGCTTCTTTCCTAATTTGGATGATTCTCTTTCAAAAAAATGTGGAAGGCCCTCAACCTTAAGCTTCAGAGTGAGGATTGAAGGTGTCTTCTGAGAGGGTGTCAAAAATTACAGCAAACATCAAAATTAACTGGGAAAGTTACCACTTCAGCAGATAAAGGACCAGCCCACCAACTGCTGAAATGTGTAATGAAATATTGAATGGAATGGGGTAGAGGAAGCCCTTGGTACAGTCTTTTGGAGGTTGTTTCAATCTATCTTCCTGACTCAGCATAGTAATTTTCCTCCTCTTGCCACACATGCTGCCAGGCCACACTACCCATCATCCCAGCATGTCCAGCTGACACCTCCTGCAGCTGATCAACTGGACACCAGTCAAACAGAAGGGGAAAGAAGTGCCTAAATGCCACAATCCAAAAGGGGCACTGAAATGCAGTCAGTAACACTGAAATATGTGACCCAGCCTTCCTGGCACAGGCAGAGATAAGCTCAGTAACTCCAGATTTTTCAGCTTTTTTTCCTGCTACAAGGACCTGATTTCCCTGTTCATTTTAGCAGCCCTTTCTGCCAATACATATTTGAATTTGTCGTAGGATAACTGCAATTGTTGGCAGTTTTCTATACAAGATCCTGTCCTGGTTTCGGCTAAGGTAGAGTTTCTTCTCAGAAGCTGTTACAGTGCATTGTTTTGGATTCAGAATGAGAATGGTGTTGATAACACACTACAGATTTTTGCATTTTTTCCAAGTCCTGTTTATCCTAAGTCAAGGACTTTCTTGTCTCATGCTCTGCTGGAAAGGAAGTACACAAAAGAAACTGGGAGGGAGCATGGCTGGGACAGGTGACCCAGGCTGACGAGACGGATATTCCACACCACAAAGTCATGCCCAGTATATAAACTGGGGAGATTTGCCCACAACGTTGGCTGATCTGGATTCAGGAAGGGGGGGTCTGACATTGGTCAACAAGTGCTGAGCAATTGCATTATGCATCACTTGGTTTTCCCCTATGTGGTGGTTTACTTGGCTCAGTTTTTGCTAGTGGGTAGGGAGGGGCACAAAGATGGCTCCTGTGTGTCCTGCGTGAAGGTTCTGGAAGTTTGTCACCCTATCAGCAAAGCCACTCTCTGATGGCTCTGAAAATGATGGACATGCTGCTGGCCAAACCTGGGTCAAGTAGAGATGTTAGTTACGCCTCTGTGAAAACATATTTAAGAAAAAATCAAAACAATGGGTGCACGCACTTCTTTGTAGCCAGAGGAGGAGGAGGTGGTAAAAATATGTGAGGGAAAACAACATGGAGACACCAAGGTCAGTGGAGAAGGTGGGGGAGGAGGTGCTCC
>VZTX01020049.1:0-60534 GCA_013400915.1 Pardalotus punctatus | reverse complement strand
TAACTATTACTATTGTATTTTACTCTATTTTCATTTTTATTACACTATTCTTATCTCAACATACAAGTTTCACTTTAGGTCTCCTCCCCATTCCACCGGGGTTTACATTTGCGTTGCCACAATGAGTTATGTGAGGGAGGAGAGGCTGTAAGAGACAAGCAGCTTTTTTTACTTGTCAGAGTACCTTTACAATGCTTGTTGGAGCTCTAAGGAAATTTCCACCCTCCTCAGGCTGGCACATGTCCAGACCCTTCTTCCCAAGTGAAGACAACACAAGAAACTTCCCCAGGACCATGCTCAGGAGGGTTCTCTCTGTCCTCGTAGAATCCTTTCAGCCCTGGGTGTGTCCTACATCAGTGGTGTGAACAGAAGGCTGCCATGTCCCAGCCCTGCAGCACCACCAGGTTCCTAACTTGTGTTTCCCATTAATGAAGTTCACAAAAGGGAAAAGTGATAATCCATAATGTGTGGTTTAAAATGAACTAATCCTTCAGATCGACCCTTGCAGGAAGATTTCTCTCTCTCTCTCTCTCTGCCGCAGTCTGGAAGATTAATGTGGTGAGTGTGCATGGCTGCTAACTGCCTGTTTATGCCACTCCAAGAATTAATAAATGTTTTGCAGTTGTTCAGTAACAATGAGAAAATTACAATCAATTGGAATTTTTAATACAGAAATTAATCGTACACTTCAGTGAGATAACACTGATAAGTGACTGCTTCAGGCACTCAACTGCTCATCTCTATTTATAGCTATATAGCTGAGGACTGAAAAAAAAGGAAGGGGGCGGGAGAGAAAATGAATCCCCAATGAATCTCTATTAATTGCTTCCCAGTGTACTGACTCACCATATCCTTTACCAGAAGACAGCTTTCAACAATATTATTTTTTTAGTATTTATCTCATCTCGCTGTGTAAATTTACACTGCACCCCTGAGCAGGAGGGCACCCTGCCCTGTCTTGCTGGCCAGCAGAGAGAAGTGGGCACTGCTGTGACCTGGTGACCTGGATGGTGTCTGACACCTGCTTTGGGGTGAGGTGGATTGCTCCCCATACTAGCAAGGGAGCCCAGGGTGATGAGCAGAGATTTAGCTCTGACCTATTTTAGATGTTTATAACTAAGCAAGTGAGTCACACTTGGTACTTTTTGTTGCCTTAATTTCCCATTTAAAAAGTGACTATTCCACATGATCAAAGACAAGTTTTCTGTGAGACCTTCCAATGTGAGAGGTGTGCCATAATGACTGACAAGATATAAGAAGTCATGAGTGCAAGAAAGCTAAAACTGTCTTTGTATAGACAGGTGTTGCAGTGAATATCAGACAGGCTAGGTTGACAAATTCAGTTCAGCTCACTCAAGAATCTGTAAACATTGATATTGGCCCAAACTTCATCTGACTCCTACTGGCATTGAAATCTTGGAAATGCATCAATGTGTTGTTGGAAAACTCTTGGGAAGCATTTCAGTAGTTATAATTCAATCCCTAACAAGGAAGTATAGAAGGAACAGAGGGGAAAAAAGAGATGTTTTTAAACCCGTTAAAGCATTGGCAAGACCAGCTCTGATGGTATTGAAAAGAAATTAACTGAGTGTGTCTCCAGAGGATGCAGGCAGGCTTGGTTTGCCTGGCACACTGGCACAGGCAGGAGAGGCAAGAGGGACAGTGTGGATGCTGGGAAAGAGATTGCATTGCTGTCCCACTTGTAAATGCAGGAGTGTTTTTACATGGTGGCAAAGGAAAAGAGAGCTGATACAAGAGAACCTGAATTTTCTCCCCTTGCTTTTCTTTCCCTTTGGCCTGTTGGGGCTCAAAGTCAGAAATCCTTCATTCCATGATCCATGAGATGACAAGTGAAGCTGGTCCAGACAGTACTGAATCGTGGGAAGCCAGGATTGCCCTTCAGGGCCAACACCACCATCTGTGACCAGAGCAGTCATGGACAAGCCACAGGGGAGAGCAGGAGTAGGACACCAAAAAGCTGCTTATGAAGGATTTCTTGTGGGTCACCTTGCTCGGGCATCATCCATTGTTGTTTTGGGGCTCACGGAGTAACTAGCAGATGGAGCCTAAGGATTGTGCTGCTGAACACAAGACAATGAGGCTGTAGAATAAAAGCCTCTTTCTGACAATCAGCACAAAAATCACCTCTAGTAATGGAAAAGATTTTATAATACTGACAATGGAAACACTAAATTTGCACAAAAACTCCGGCTGTAGGTATGACATTGACACAAGCATTTAGGATATTTTGGAGGATGGGGAGGATGGGAAGGACTGAAAGGTGCCTGGAGTATTTCTTGAATCCACTTCTCACCCTGTATGCCTACAATTTCAACCAAACCAATTTTTTTTGTACATTCACATAAATATTATCTGCACAAGAATGTAAACAACAGTGAAAAAGTGGAATCTGGACACAGGTCAGCTCTTTGACAAGTGTCTGCTTTCTGAAGACATGCACGTGCACACAGTCCTGAAGCTTGCAGTCTAGAGCTGTAAGATCACATCAGACACGAAAAGTATAACTTTCCATGCCAGAGTAAAGAGCAAACCAGTTATGTATTCTAATGATAGAAATATAATACAAAGCATCCCAGGCCTTAAACTGCAATTGCTAGCTGCATTTTCATAATACTTTCAACAAAATTGTGTTTTTTCCATTAATGTTGGTAATTGTGAGTGTTGATGGTGTCTCATTCCTCTTGCCTTGTTGGCAGGTCCTTGTCCATAGCTTTCTCACTTGTGTCACTGGGAGATGTTGCTCAGAGAGAGTTCACTGCTGAGCCTCTCTGTTGTGCCTTAGAAAATGCTGAGGTGTGAAATGTCTGCCACAGAACAACACCATGATGAAACAGCATGAAATATATCTTCCCAGTCCTCCTGGACAACTGCAAAACAACATATTTAATGTCGTCTGAAACCTGTAACCTCAGGTAAGGCACTGGTTACAGAGGGAGGCAAATGAATGAGGATTGTACCCATTTTTCACCTGGCTCTATAACTGCTTTTATTGTTTTCATAATTTTGAAAAATTAAGCCAGTGAGGGAGGGCACTCTAGAAGGGGTCTGACTGGAAATCAGAGCAGGAATAAAAAGATATAAGGTGGGGGCCGGGGAAGGGAAATGATGGGATCAGTCTTCCTTCAGGACCCCTCCTGACAAATGTGGGTTGGTGGCCACGAGCCTATGTTCAGCTCCTCACACCGTGCAACATCACCTTGCTCAGCAGTTACTGGAGCAACAGCTTTGCCTAACAAAACAAATAAGCAACACTTATTCCTTCTTGTGGCACCTTGNCCCCCCCCCCCCCCATTTTCTCACAGACAGAAGACCCAACCCCCTACTTACAAAAATAATTTAATGCAAACAACACCATTCTTTAGAAGGTAGCAAATGTTCTTTCTTCTGTCTGCTGCAGCTGGAGCTCAGTTCCCTGCACAGTGAGGGAGAAACAAAATCAGCTGGTTTTCAGAGGATTTACAACGTCCTGACACAGGGTGCATTTATTCAAGGTGCACTGCTAATGGGAATCAGCCTTGATCCAAAGAACTCATAAAGCTCTTTGGACCTCACTGACATGGTTGAGGGTCCAGCTTGCACTGCCAAACACTTCTGTGTATAGACAGACAGAATAGTCACCTCTCACAAGAAACATCACAAAAACTTATAAAACAATATCCATCAACAGGTGGGAAAAGAGCTTTTGACAGAATATGGTCAGACAGAATTTTTGGTACCGTTTCAATGTCCACTGACCTCTACAAGAACCTGAGATGTGTTCTTTGCAGTTGCCCTGTAGAAATCTGACATAATTTTAAGCAATAGAAAATATTTGGGAGAGAAGAAAGGAAAACATTTTAATATTAACTCAGTTTAAGATTCAGAAGTTTCCCATTGAATATAATTTGTAGCAATGGTACTGGTCAAAGCTAGGACCTGTTGCTCACTTTTTGAGGAAAGCTGTTTTTATTAGCACAGGTGCATAAAGTAACAAATAACTGCTTAAAAGTAATAAATAACCACTTAAAAGCATTTAATATAAAGCTGGCCCTCATAAACTAGCTGGAACATACCTTGAAATTTTTAGAGTCTAAAGATAAGCTAAGACTCTAGTGTGCAAGAACATACTGGAGTGTATGGTTTTGATTATAAAGTAGTAATTTCCCTAATTAACATATATAAACACTTAAATGACCTATAGGTATTTAAACTTGTTTTATTCTGAATATACTTTTCTTAGTATTACAAACCTCACCCACTGTTTAATTCTATAAAAAAAAAATTGCTGTAGAAGATATTTGCTGAAAGATGTTTGCTTGACACCCTGCTTGGCAGCAGATAAACCAGCACCAGTATCAGCTGGAACAAAAGCAGAGGACCTGTAGCTCAGCATCCGGCACATCTGATGACAGCCTGGCAGAGAGAAAGGGCATGTCCTTACGGCTCAGAATTTTCACTCCATGTCAAGCTCTTCATAATAAAATCCTTGGAATCCACCTGCTAAAGCCTTTGGTCTAAGAAGCATGCTTATAAAAGCCTGTGACTTTGAGGTCTGCTTTCTGGGACTAAATCATATTATTTCATCCTCTGAAGGAAAGCTGACATTAGTGGGACTTGGTGGGTACATTAAAGGACAGAGTTTGACCCAGTGGCTTAAGAAAAAAATAAAAGAGATAGGACTCTAAGGTTCAAGTCCATATTACTTCTTGGCAAACTGGAAGGAGTGAAATCATTGCCTTACGAAGAAAAATAAAAATTTGAACATTTTGACTGCCAGACCTATAAATCCACATCCACAAGTGCACATTTCATATTGAGGTCTTGCTTTGTAATAGCCTGGTAGTCAATCAAATTCTCAGTACCTGGTAGCTTGGACAGGTTAGGAGAGATGAGCCCTCACTCTTTAGAACTTTTTGTTGGAGATGGCAGATCTTATTTGCAGCTACTTAAAACTTTTACTTTTTAACCATCTTTAAGCCCTGAAGAAAATCATGCTGGGTGTATGGCTCTGGCTGATTTTCTAGGAGAAATTTTCAGCAAAAGTAATTCTCCTGGCTCTGAGAATGAGACAAAGGGAGGAAAAGGCATTGTTTTGTCCATGTGGGCTCAGGAGGGACTAGTTAAGATGGGGATTGAGGGGCTCAGTGATGCAAACTGCTCCAACTGCCAGCTCTACAACTTTAAAGCCCCAGCATGTGTGAGCACACTGGATAAAGAAGTCCTCCCCACGACTCCAGCTGCTGGCTGTATCACTTCTGCCTAATGAGAGGCAGGAGCAGAAGAGGGAGAAGGCAAGTGGCAGGAGAAGGCAGCAAAGGTGCCATAGATAAATGGGGAGGAAGGATTAAAGGGGAGCGCTAGTCTGTAAGACACTTCCACCAGCACGGGACCTGAGACCTGACCCTGAGCTGTCTGCTATCAGCAAATAGCTGGGAAAGCACTGATGGAAACAGCGTGGCAGTCCTTTCAGGAGATGGCTCAAACCACATGCAATTGCCATGGGTATCTTCAAGTCACCCACTACCAGAAACCTGGAAATTTATCCCGCCTGAGATGACCTGGACAATGACTTGGACATTTGCAGCTTCACATTTTTTAAGATGGGAAGAAATGAAATTAGACTAATATTAAAAGAGCACCAAGATTGCAAAGTACTGAAGAGATGGGAAAGGCCTGAGTCAGGTTTTTTGATGGATCTCCCTTTGCTCTCCTGCTACCCATGTGAGAGGACAGTGCTGCACAAGAAATGACTACATGTTCTTTTTTCTCTGGGCGCGCTGATTCTCTCAGAATAGAGGATGGCCATTGCTCAGAGCATGAAATGTCTTGCATGGATGAGCGATTGTGAAGGATTGCATCATCCAGACATGGAAAATGTGTCCTGGGTCACACGAGGCACTACAGGACAGTTTCAGGCTATGGTTCTCAGTTTGTTGTCATGAATCACAAATGTTTTTCTTTGCAAACAAAATCACAAAGCGCTGCTCTTTTTCTTTTGTAATGTTATTGATCGTGTAAAATGATCCCCAAATTCTTAAGGGAGAGGTGATGTTTTCATGAGACCAAAGGAGAGAAGAGGCAAAAAACTCCCAGATTTTCAGGAAAGCAAATACATGGGACCTGGAACAGCAGCAGCAAATAAGTACAGTTGTAGACTCTACGGGAAGAAAACAAGTGTAACCATCATACTGCTAAAGACTGTCATGAGGAATATTTTTCAAAGAGGCCAGATTAAAGTCAAACCAAGCCAACTCCAGCATTGTTCTCTAGTGTCAAATGTTTGACCTTAGGGGCACGTAACTTAGAGATCTGCATGTTAAAATTAGGTATGTGGAAAAACCAGATACAAATACAGTACTCTGTACCCTCCATTCAATTGCTTTTTTAAATTCATGTCAGATTACCATGACTGAAAGCCAGTGAAATGTTGATGATCTCTGTCCAGTGTTGGTAGATGTAGAGAAATCAGCTTCAGCTGAAATTATGTTTTATAACTAAGAGGCAAAAAGCAGTTGGGGACTGCAGACTGCTTTTACCTAGCACTTGAAAGAGAGCTCTTTCTGTTGAAAATCAAAAAGCTTTGGTAAGGGAAGGAAAAAAAAACATAGCTATCGGCTCTACTGTTTGGTAAAATAAAGCAAGTTTCCAATATTTTTCTTCCGGCATTGTGTTGAAGATAATTTAATAGGAGTTCAAGATTAAAAATGGAAACAGTAGTGAAGAGGCAAAGTAGAGGAATGGAAATATCTTTCTTATAAACACCTCCAAAGTATAGACCTACACAAAAAATGGAGCTTACCAAGTCACTAAACCATGGAGAGTCCTGACATTTTGCAGCTTTCTTATTGCACAGTTATCAAAGGAGAGAGCTTAAAGCCTTCTCAAAGGCATGAGTGTAACACCCAAAGTAACAAGGAGTCTTCTTCTAGAACCTGTTCCTGTCTTTCACGCCTAGATCTAGAAAAACAGAACATAGAATGATGGGGAGGAGGGGGAAAAAAATCCCCACAAACAAAAAATGCAAACAAATAAGCAACAAAAAACCAACAAAAAAAAGGAAAAAAACAAACCACAAAAAGCCCCACAAGCCCTCACCACTTACAACCCACACACTAAATTTGTTTATTCTCAATATCCTTGTTTCTCTGTTACAAATACTGTCCATATCCAGTCAGTAGGTGCAGGACTTCCATTGAAATAAAAGAACATTTCAAGGAAAGCAGCTCTAGGTATTGCAGGTAGTCTCCTTGTTACTGTTATTTCTACAACTGTAGAAGCTATCATTTTAGCATTAAAGTTTTCTAGGCTTAGAAAAATTCCATCAGCTCTCTAGAGCTTGACAAAGAAAAGGAGACATAAAATCAGAAAGTTATCAATCACTCTTTTCTAACACTTTCACTAGAAAACACTAGTAGGGTATGCGTTACATTTTTAACTGGAAATTTTTTGGAAGAAAACAAAACCAGAAAGAACAAAAACACACCCTCACTAAACGACTTAATATGCTCTGGCAGCAAACATATTAATTTGTATGTCTTGGATTCTATCTGCAGCTGATATTCTCTTTAATCAAAAATACTGAACAGAATCAAAGAAAAAAATGCTGATTTATATTTTATTGCTCATGTTTTATCTTTCTCATTGCATAAAAGACCTATTTTCTGCACTTTTAACAGATCTTAATTTAAATATGTTAACACAAACATTTGTATGCCTATTTTACATACAAATACCTTGTATAAGTAAATAACAATGCGTGCATATATATGTAGATATGTAAGTGTACAGATAGACAAACTTCAATTATTTTTTAAAATACATCAAAGAAAGCCACTATTGTAATCTACCAGCTGTGACCAGAACTGTCTCTTTAACATGCTGCATTTAATGAGACATTATGCTAGCATTTCTCACTCTCTGTATCTCCCTGGAAAAAAAAAAAAAAAAAAAAAAGGATGTTAAAATCAGTGAGGGAATTATGTAAATAAAGTACCAACCTTGATGAAACAGCAATTATATATCTCAGCAGCTGCGTACGTCCATTTATGATAGATGATTAACTGGCAAATTGTTTGCATATTTGTTTTATGGAACATTTGGCAATTTAACTATTAGCTATGAAGGTTTAGCCAAAAGTCATTAAAATGCTTAGACTGGTATAGATCCCAGGTGGCACTGTTTTAGGAAACTTATAAATGCCAAAATGTAAGAGATACCTTAAAGAAATGGACTATACCCACAGAGGTATAGTCCGTGGGGACCACGCTGGACATCTAATCCACCCATCTGGTGGTTAATGGGGACTCAAAAGACCCAGGTTCTGGATTCTTCTCCTGTTTGCATGCAATTTCAACCCTAACACTGATGCCACTGAAGTTGCCTTGTCCTTTAGTCCTTTTGATGATCCCTATGACAAGGGATACCTTTTCAGCAGGCAAAATTTGAGAAAGTCTCTAGAACTTCATAGGTAGATCTTTGCTGTTTGAGACTTGGATTCCAGCTCCACTTTCATGGATATTTAATGTAAATAGCAGTCACAAGTGCTACACTGGCACAGGGATCATTACAAGACAGAATACTTCTCTCTCTTTTACCTAGTGAATGTGCAAATTTTAGAAGGAAGGACGACCCCCCACCAAAAGTGTAGGAAATCTTTTGCAATGTGGGTTAAAATTTGCTCAGAAAGGAACCTACATCTTGTTTTTCTGCAGTTTGGGTAAGAGCACTGACAGCTGAGCTGTGGGAAAGGGCAGACAGCATCTTCCAGGTGTGGCCAGGGTGGTTGAAGACACCTTGCCACTGTCATCACCCAAAGATAACTTCTGCTATCATTGAGCAAGGGGAATATAATGGTGAGTAGTCCCTTTTTGTGTTTAATATCAAATTAATCGATCCAAACTGTAAAATCAGACTTTGTACTAAAATAGATTAAGGCTTTTTTGTATTTTCATTCTCCAGATACTGTAGCAAGCAGCATCCACCAGTGACAGCTGTCTAAAAGGCACGTGGGTTACTCTGAAGGAAGGTATGTTCAGGTTCTGACTGAGGTGAGCATGGGTTCACTTTTTGGAGTTTAAGAGTTCTCTGAAGGCTTCCCCCTCCCCCCCCCGGCCTCTTTTGTTCAGAGGGACAATGAATATTTCAGTTCAGCTATTACTGTAACTTCATTATTTTCACGAGAACAGGTCCAGTATAGAAAGGGACAGTTTGGCCCTTTCTCTTGTGCCAGGCAGCACGCAGCTGTATAACTCAAGGAAGAAGTTGCTCTGCATAGGACAATTTGCATCAGTGTGTCCTGGCTTGTTCCTCATGTGTCTACCCCTGTACTTTGCTGTAAGAGAAGAGCTGATGCTTCTCCATAGATCAGGCAAGCCCCTGTCTTCTCCCATCCCTGACTCTGTCCCACCAGCCCCCTTTCACCATCACTTTCCCCAAGCACTGCAGATGCAGCCCTTGTTTCCAGACACACAGAGCTCCATGGCATGCACAAAAAGATGTTCACATGACCAAAGAGTTGTCCTGCTCCTGTGTGACCACCCTGTGTCCAGACACAGACAAACGCAGAGCAAACACTGCTGTGCTGGTGCTGATACCCAGAGTTCACACGGCTCTCACTGTTAGTTACAGACACAAGGCTCACTTGCTGTTTAGTGGAGAACAAAAAGCAGCAGCATAAGCTCACGTGTAGCTGCAGCTGCGCTGCTGTGGATATATATGTGTATACATTAGAGCTGCACCCTGCCTGCTTCTCCCTGCCATCTCAGCGTGCCTCTCCTTATCTTCTGCCCTGCTCTTGCAGACCCCCATTCACCTCTTCCCATCAGAAAGGAGCCATCTGAGCTCAGACTGAAAGTATTAAATTTATAAACATTGTTTTGGATGTCTGAGTCAAAACAAAAATGAGCTCATGATCCCCAAACCATACTGATTCACTAAGCTATCATCAGTATATGAGCCCACACCAGTTTAATTTTGCTGTGAGAGTAAGCAGAAGAGTTTAAACAGCAAGTTGCACCTGGCCAAAAATGCACTGCTTTTATTTCTTTGAAATTCCAACCACAAACCACATTTTTTCTGTGTTCTTGTTAACTTGCTTCAGCAGCAACATCACTAGCGTCAGAGTTAACCTGGAAGATTTACAAGGAATTAGAGAAATACACTGTTTGCTCTATTTGTGAAACATACTTTCCAGGAACAGTGTTTCCTTCTGTTCCCTCCTCAGATTTCCCCCCAGCCTGTTGCTATGCTGGTGCTGTGTGTATTCCCTCAGTTTACACCATGAGCTGCCTATGGCAAGGAGCTATTATTTGTGCTCCTCTATAATGTAGTTTTGTCACTATGGACATAGCAGCCCACGCAAATGCTCTTCATTACAGAGAGCTAACGGGGTGGGTGAGTCATTCATCAAGACATCATTGGCTCCCCAGTGAGGTGGGGGCTATGCTTTCAAGACCAGCTATAATTTATCCCAGCAAACTTGATGATACATGGCTATTGCTGAGGAAAAATGGAGAAAACTCAAGCACACCACACAGCCTGTGATGGGGTTTTAAATTTTTTCCTATAGGTGAAAAGAATAATTTTCCCCTTTATCTTGCTGTGGGGCTTTCTGTGAGAGTCATCAGGTGAGATGTCTGTCTTGCAGCAGTGCTGGGGAACTGGAATACACTGTGGGATACCTTGTTATGACAGATTTATACAAAATATCTGATTAATCAAGTTCAGCCTTTCCTTCTTTCTCATTTTTCCTGATTCAGTGCCCAAGATGATGATGATTCCAGCAGGAAAAACAGACGAGGAATATCTGCTTGAAGAGTTGCCTTCTTAAATTAAGGAGGATAAAGAGGTGACCTGAATTTGTTTGCTTGTCTTTAAATAAAGAACTCATGAAATCTTAAAAAGAAGCTTTTGACTGTAAACAGTGACTTTGCCTATTTAATATATCTTTAAAGACTTACACTGCCTCCCTCCACCTCCAGATGATGGGGTGTCTTCTCAGGGAATACGTGCAGGAACATTGCCTTCCTCAGTCTCTGAGCTTGTAGTGGCTTAAATAGCCAGTTTCTAGCCAGCCTGGCTGAAAAAATAACCAAAACATAAAAGCAGAAAAGGCTTTCTGATGCATGGAAGTAGTGTTAGGTGTCTCAGGGCTCCTTTGCTGGCTCCCCAGCAGGCACTACTGGCCCCACTGCTCTCTTCATCTCTAATCCATGCACACGACGCAGTTTTGGCAGATGCTACCCATTACTAGCACCAAAGACACTGTGAACTGATTGTCTAAATTCAGGAGAGAGCTTTAAAATCTTGTTTCAAAATGGCGTATTTTGATGCTTTTTATTTGCCTTTTGGGTTTGGGTTTTCAGAGTCATGCTAGCAAATGCAATCATGAAGCCTACATTTTTTCCTAAAATGGAACTTCAGGCTGCCATTAACATCTTCTTTACACAGATGAGTCTTTAAGAAAAATATCAAATATTTTAGTACTTGTAATAAAATCTCAAGAATTGACAACATTTTATGTCACTGGCTCCTTTGCTGTCCTCATCTCTTCCAGCCTCAAGAAACCAATTCCTCTGTGTCAGATAAGGGAGCCAGGACACATAATACCCATCCAAAATTGGAGTGCATAAACACAGTTTGCAGCTCAAGCCAATTTCATCTCACCATCTTTAATAACAGCTCCATTTTAGAACATTTGGAGTGTAGAAAACTAAGAGTAAGCAGTAATATTTCATTCTGATTAAAAAATGCTCCAAACATGCTTTTATTTTGAAAGAGCCTCTTTTAATGTACTCTGAAGCTTTAGAAATTACTACATGGTAGAGTGAACTGTAGTCCTACTGAGTGAAGTGTAAGATACTGAATAAATAATTTTGATTTGACTAGGAAAAATGGTTGAGGTCTTTAACTACTGCTATAATAGAAATAAAAAATCATCTTGATAGTTTTGACAAGTTCGTTTGTTTGTTTTAATGAAAGATTATTTTTCCAATGAGATATGAGCTTTAACCTGCATTTACAAAAGAAAAATATTTGAAAGAAAGTATCTTAGCTTTATTTGAAAGATCAAAATTCTGGAAACCAAAAATAATTATTTGACTACATTTTTTATGTGATGAAGTCTTCTAAACATTTCTGTTTGTGTGTGTACATGTGCATGAGTTGTTACTGTTAATAAATTAACTTATTAATAAAATAAGTAAAATAAACTAACCCTTTACTTATTACTATGATGGGATTGAAAATTGTTGCAATTGAAAATGAGAGTCCCACTGTAGCAGCTGTCACAGGAAGAGGAAAGTCTCTCCCTGCTCCAGGACACGTACAAACCTAGATACAAGTTAGAGGAGTGAGAAATGAGTCAGGGTGATGAAGTCACATTAAACAAACAAAGTTTAACAGAAAAACAGGAGGCTCAGCCTGCCACAAGAGCATCTTTCAGAATGATGTCATTTGTATTAAATGGCTTGAAATTACATTATTATCCAGTACTGCACATACCCCAAAATATTGACATGTATGATGTTACATAATTTTCCCAATGAGAAGAAATACTCAAAAGTCATTATGACACCTCAAAATATTGTAACTTCCAACAGTGGATCCAAGTGCTACAATTTCCAAGATTTCAAACATTTGAAAGAACATTTGCAGGCCTTGTTTGAAATAGCTGTCCTTGAGTATAGAAGATAGTCCCCTCTTACAATTAGCTGAATATTGTATGTACATCACCATAAAACTTTGAAAGGATTGGGATCAACTTATTGTTTGACAAAGCTAAAGCAAGAATGGTAATCAATCCCTTGGCAATGGAAATTTTAAATTTAAAATAAGCTTTACAAAGCCTTTGAACTTTCAAACACTTTATCCTTAAGAAATTAATGGGTCCCTGAAGAAGTCTTATATCCCTTTCTGTTTCAGTTATATATACTTCAATTACATTAATCAACAATGCAACAAAATAACTGATAAAGACCAACCTCCCAGAAAAAAATTCTTACCGATGTCTCTTTGCCACGTCTCCCCTTTTTTTCCCTTTTTGGATTTTAAACTGCTCAGGGCTCTTCAAAAAATTTGTACTTTTTGGTTTTTAATCTCTATTTTTTCCAGCTTTGGTTTGCTGTCACAGTAACACCTCCCTCCACCCCTGACCTATTCCTCTCTCCAGCAATTTGTGTTGACTGCGGCAACACCTGCAGATGAAAGCAGCCCTATGTGAGAGGTTTCCTTCTGCTGAACCTGGAACAGCACCGAAGAGTCCTTCAAATGTTTCTCTCTTTTAAAGGCAATTGGAACTTTATGGAACATTTTCTTTTTCCTCTTAGGAACAATTACCATTGTGGTCCCCAAGCTGCCATGCCAGCCTCTGCCTTTGGGCAAAAATGAATATATTTTTCAAGTTTCACTACATCAAAAACTCCTAGAAGTGACCTTCCTTGTTACAGGTATAGATTGTGGATGCCTTTATTGTGTCTACTCTTAAATCCCGTCATAGTTATAGTTTCAGTCTAGCTCAGCTTCTCCCAAACATGAAAAGCGAATCTGTGTGAACTGTTGACACTGTTTTCCCCTCTCGGTTCCTTAAAAACCAAGAGCCTAAAAATAAATGTCTCCTAGCTTCAGCCTTCAGCCTGGCACCTCCTTGCAGGGCTTTGTGAGGTGCCCATATCCACCATAAAGCATCATTTTGTTATTCCTGTAATACTTAGCTGATCTTTCCGTTAGCATTACCTGGAAGCATCACTGCATGGAAGCTGCATGCCTGTTAGTATTTGTATTATAAACAGCCTACTTAGGGGGTTTATATAACTCAGAGGTAAGAATTTGCAGTTGGCTGAAAGCTATTAACTCTCAGCCAAAAAGCAGAATTTTGTTTAATTTGACGTAAATAAAACTGATCTGCTGTGACAGTTCTATTTATACCAAGGGATGCACTTTTGTATTTAGATCAGTTTATTCAGATACCATGTGAGGATTGTGGTGCTGACAGAAAGCCTGTGGTGTTGGGTCAACATCCTTACAGCCTCTAGCACAGAAAATGAGGGGGTAACTAATGCATGGCAAGACAGGCAGACACCATAACCCTCCCCATGCTCCTCCACAGGATGCAAGAGGTCCCAACTGTGTCATGATGTGCCCAAGACATTAAGAAAAATTTGGTCTTTTGCTTGGTTGTCATATAGAACATGTCTCATTGATGTGGAATTGCAGACAATTAGCTGAGAAGGAGGATGGGCCACGTATAGCAAGGTTGTGCACAGGCACTGAACTTTAAACAGCACCTTCAGTCCTGAGTTTCCTGGGTGCCACTGCCTTGAAGCCACACTGGGGTGGGGAGAAGAGAGAGAGACATTCCTCTTGTATGTTTGTGTACAATCTTGACCATGTTGAAACAGCTCAATTTGTCTGAATTGGATGGTTTTGCATTCAGATTTCTTATACTGCTACCTTTCTGTTTTCTGCCTTCCTCTGCATTAATTTGCTTTGTAAGTACACTCAAATGTCAACGTGTTTTTACTGAATTTGCCTTATATAATGCACCAGGCACATACCTTTTTTTCAAACCATGAAGAGAACTAGTGCTAAAGGCCATTAAGTTAGCTCACTAACATAATGAAAAAGTAACATTAACAGATTGAAATGAAATATCTAGGTTTATTTTTTTCAAGGAAACTGCAGAAACAGTTTTGTGGTTGGAAATAATTATGGATATGGGCGCGGCTTATACAATGTGAATGTTTAACTGCTGCATTAAAAGCAGTGACTCTTTTCTTAAGACCTATTATTTAGAATAAACTTCTGCATGTCCAAAATTGGCTGCAACCATCTTGAAAAATGTAGATAAGTGTATGACAAAGTTCTGAAATTCATACCACTTATTAAGTGGTGTCATCCTGAGATGACTGCTGATGAAAAGTTCCTTTAAATTTCTGTACCATTATAAAAACTGAAGTAAAATTCTTGGCCTCCTTTTTCTGCCTTAGAATAAAATTTATGTCATTTTAGTGAGAAGCTTTGCTTCATTTATAAGTGGAAGTCAGTGGTTATCTACTAAGGGTAACACATTTCTGGTTTCTGTACCCATTTCTGACTGTAGAAAGTAAGTTATGATGTAAACATATAAGAAAGAAGTGCACCAGCAGAATAAACCCTAATGGCTGAAAGGTCAAGTGTTAGGAAGACCTGGGCTTGCCTGGTGACATTAAGTTAGTCCCTGATGTTTTCCAGAAATCTACAGAAAGAGGTGGGTAAAGCAGAAAACAAGCATTTGGTGAGCAGGGCTGGCAGCACTTGTGGCACAGAAATATTCTGGAACAACATCACCACAGACTGCACAAATGTCAAGAACCAAGGTCTGTTGGTAACTCTGGGCTTAGCAGCAAGCAGAAACCTGAAGAAGGTGGCATAAGGCTAGGAAATTATCACTGGTAGTGAACCTGCCCAGTGTAGGACACACAAGGAAGGATGCACAGCACCTGTGTAAGAGATAATTCTTGATCCAGTGTGGTCAGGCTGCATGGGGAAGCTTTGGAGCAGTAGATCTGCCAAAATATTCAATAGAAATCAGATGTCTTTGATAGCAAGAGCATGAGTGAGGAAATGGGGCCCTGGGAAGACCTACGAGAAGGGAGGGCAGTGCAGGCTGTGCCTGTGCCTTGTAACAGAGAGAAGACAACACAGGGTAGAGGAGAGATCTTTGGGCCTCTGGCCTTGTCTGGGCTTGAAGAAGAAATAGCATTAACCTGTCCAGGAGGTGAAATACAGACAATTCAAAAGCCCATAAAGCATTCACTCATCCTGGGCATTACAGGGTGATTTGTTGGATCTCGCCACACGCTTGAGACTAGACTTTGACCACTGAAACTTCCTGGGACTTTGATGCAATAATTTACAGGACATATTTACAGGGCAGCCACAAGAGCAATTTAACTTTTTCTTTTTCTTTTTCTTTTTCTTTTTCTTTTTCTTTTTCTTTTTCTTTTTCTTTTTCTTTTTCTTTTTCTTTTTCTTTTTCTTTTTCTTTTTCTTTTTCTTTTTTATTTAACTTTTTCTTTTTCTTTTTCTTTTTCTTTTTCTTTTTCTTTTTCTTTTTCTTTTTCTTTTTCTTTTTCTTTTTCTTTTTCTTTTTCTTTTTCTTTTTCTTTTTCTTTTTCTTTTTCTTTTTCTTTTCTCTCTATTGTCTGACTGGCATTGCATGTATCTCCTTTGCTTTGCCACTTCAACTGAGGCTCAGTCCATCACTGATTTATGTGTATATAAATCAAGAATAAGATCAGAGGCAGACCCTTTGTATAAAAGAAAAATCTGTTTCTAGAGCTTGAGCAATAACAGTAATTATTAATAGGCTTAACCCAAACCCTGATGTACAGAGCACAATAATATTGTGAAATAGATTGTGGATCTAAATTTTGTGGGTGATACAATCAAATTTAGCAGAGAAATCATAGTCTTAAAAAGAAGGACAATTGTGCTTTAAGCTATTTGACAGTTCCTCTACCCCAGTACAAAGCACTGGAATTGGTCAAAGGATGGAATTTGACCTTCTGCTTTCATCTCTGTAAATTTTTTTTTAAAAGAGCAAACTCTTTTCTTGCTCTCCCACCAAATCATCTGATTTTTCTGATACTGACATGCTAGTGTGTGTTTCCATTTTCTCCCATTTTTTTTTTCCTAGACTACCTACCACTTAGAACTTCTCAACATGAATTCAGGTATGTGACAAAGATAAAAACTAAGAACTGTAATAACTTGTAGTTTTTTAAAAAAAAACATTAAACCTGTGCATCAACCAGCTCTGAATGATATGACATTGGAAATAAGAAACTAACTGAGCAAAAAGCATGAAGGGGAAAAAAAATCAGGATTGCCTGGAGAAGGCAGGATGTATGACGTTAGACTACATAATGTACAATACATTTGTACATTTGTTTACTACTCCTGTGTATCTTACCCAGCCCTTCCCTTGGTGTTTCTCACCTCATTTTCATTCAAATTAATGAAAACAGAGTTCGAGCATGTGGACCAAGCAGCACCAAGTCACCAGGTCTCGGACTCAGCTGCCTGACCTTCTTCATTTCATTTACTAATACACATATACTCAAAATATTAGTAACAGAGGACTATCAAATGGAGGAAAAATAGCCATCTTTTTTATCAATGGTATTACTATAGGAGAGTTCTAGGTCATGTAACCTAACACTGTCATTGATAGTGCATCATTTATCCCTTCTTTGCATTTTTGGTTTGGTTTTTTTTTAACATAGATGCAAGTTCAAAGTTAAATAATGAGATACTGCTCAGCAGATAATATCCTGCATTTAGCCATGTTTGTGCTCATGCTGCAGCCCAGTAACAAAGTGATTCAAGCCACCAAGGGCACAGGGGTTGCTCATCTGCCCACCTTGAGGTCACCAGTATTTGCCCATGGGATCTCAGGGGATCTTGACAACTTCCAACTCTCTCTCCTGTTCCAAATTTCAACCCAGAGAGGGTCTGTAGGTCAGCTGTCAGCATGTGCACTACATCTAGTATAGCAAAACAGCTAAAAAACCTGGGGCTTGTGGCTCCCAAACTCAGCTGGTACTGGGACAGCTGTGAAGAGGGACACAGGGAGCATGGCACTTGCCCTGACTACTGCTGAATTCCAAATAAATTAATTTATTAATCCAAATAAAATATAGCCACTATTAAGTGATCAAATAACCATGAAGGTGAGTAAAGGACGTCCACAACTTTACTTGATGATTGGCATATGGATTCTGGGGTGGGGGGGAGAAAAACACAGTTCACAGAGTCTGCTTTCTGAGCAGAAAATCCACGCTACTGCAAAAAAATTTCCACCACTAGTTTCAAATGTTACAGGACTGTTCTGGAAGGGCACATGTTATATAATTTTGCACAGCAGAAGTAGAGCTAAGTCAGCTTAAAATAGTAGCCATTTCAAATAGCGTCTTCACAGACCATTTTCAGAGTGTTATTTTCACAGCAATAATGTCTGCATTCATAATTACAGTAGCAAGTTCAAGACTTCTGGAAAATGAGGGTGAAAAGATAGAATAAAAGATTGCATGTGGGGAAATGAGATTGAGAGAGTTACTCAAGCACTGAAGTAATAATATATTCTTATATTAAGCTGAATAATTTCCTAGATCCTATCTTAATATGTAGAATAGGGAATTCTGTGTCCCTAATGTACTGATTTGGTCAGAAAAATCACCCACGCTCTCTTACACAAAACACTGAAGCAGACAGAACTAATTTCCATTAGCACTCACATTTTTCCCCCAAAGCATCTACTTACCATTAATGTAACTGCTCTACATTGTCCTCTTATTGTCCTGGATATGAATAAATCATTAGCCTTATTTTATTAATGAGGCCTAGCTAACAATATTCCCAAACTGGCTGTGCTCTCATATCTTGCAGTATTACAGATAGGTGCATTCCATACTTTTATTTTTGTTCCAGGAAAATGTGGAAGCTGCAGTGAGGTGATTATATAGCATTCCTTGAAAAATGAGACCTGTTCCAGGCAAAGCTGGAAGGAAGAAGTCAAGTTTGGTTTCTGATTTATTTTTTTCTTAAGCACTGGAAATTTTGCTGATTTCACATCACATTTCACTTTTCATTTGCAGTAGATAGCACCCTTTATCTTAATCTTATTGTAATGAAAAGCCTTAAGCATCCTTGAACACTGATAGGTGTTCCTGGTCCCTGCTACAGAAGAGCAGGGTTGGGAGCTGTTGTAACTTGATACATGGGGATCAGCAGGAATAGAAAGAGCTCTGTGCCAGTGCTGGGAGCATCTGTGGTTTCACACGGATGAAGGAAGAATTGCAGGGTCTTCCCATGCCCTCACTACCCCTTTTCCCATGTCAGGCATTCAAACTTCTTTTGGGATGCACAGGTGCAGGCAGATGTGCACAACATCCTCCTGTCTGCAGAGCTGGGCAATGGTGATCTTGCCCTGGACCAGAAACTGCACAAAAATACATTTGTGTAATGAGGGCTAAGTGCTGGACTTCTTTAATTTTACGAATCTGGGACCAGCGTTTTTTCTGGGCCACAGGCAGTGTAGTTTGGCTTTGCCCACCCTTGCCCACAGAGACAGATCAAATGTGCCTAATAAAAGGGTCAGCTTTATTCTCTTTCAGATTAGTCATAGTAATAAGATGTAAGCAGCTGGAATTCCAGGCATCAGCACTACAGCACCTGGATTTGTCCTTTAAAATGATATTATTTCCTTCTCGTGTTAGCCACCATCCATGGCTGATAAAGCTACAGGATTGTCACAGCAAGCAGGACATCAGCGTGCATGGCTCCTCAGCTGCCCAGTCCCCACTGAGTCCCAGCATCTTGGACACAATTATAGCACAAAAACCGGGTGCTGACAACACCTGAGTTAAAGCACCTCCCCTGGCCATTCTGCCCCTCAGGGCTAACAGAGCAGAGGGCACAGACATAGAGGCAGACATTGCTCAGTCATCAACACGGCAACAAGTGCACCAAGGGAGCGAATACGCCAAGCAAAACTGCAGGCTTACTACAGTCCTTTTGCAGCCAGACCTGTTCTTTATGGGATTTTTCCTCATTTTTGTCATCTGTTTATTTAAGGGATCTCTTACAGTGCAGGCTAGGAGGGGAGACAAAAGAAAACAATTAGAAGAGATTAGAATGTGTGAGAAAACAATTAGAAGAAGCCAGAGTAAGGGGAGTGAGGGAAGGAGAGATATGGAAGAGGAAAAGATGAGAACTGTGGTGGGTAGGAGGTTGAAACTGATGCAAAGAATACATTACTGGAAAAGCTGCTGCACAGACCACAAAACCAAGTAGGCAATATAAAACTAGTATTTGAGTTAGACGTTAAAATTAAATAGACAGCCAGGAGTTTTGTATTAACAGCTGTGCTGCTGTGCTTGTCTCTGAAGGTTCTCTACTTGAACTCAGTAATAGGCATATCCTGACATATTTAATTCTGGCTTTTGGCCTCCAAATTGATTTACCACAATATCTGCCCCACCTGACTGGGGATAAAGAGATTACCTTAACAAACAAGACACATCATCACTGTTGCATGGAAGAATTTCTCTCCAGCTATTACTCTCAGCTCTTTCCATATTTTTGTGTCACTTTTTGACCTGAGAACAAAGAGCCTTCAGTATATATATATTTCTGCCTTTTCACATGTTTTGGAAAATTATCATTGCTGCTATTTACTTGAGCTATGGTTATACACACTCACAGGGGATTATGTACCTTATTCCCATAACAAGCAAATGGTCCCTCTTGCCTTACTAACTCCACAAATCCAGATACTCTCGAGAATGGTGCTATACAAATACCTAGATAGATAAATCAGAAAGATTTCTCCATCCTCCAATAGGAAGGAATCTGGGGAGTGTGCATTCCTCAGTAGTCTCTCTTTGTTTTTATAATAAAGTATCTTTTCTGCCACTCCAGCAAGAGAAGATGAGAGATATCTGGTGCCAATGAACTCTTGTACTTGCTTAAAATGCTACAGTGCTATTGTTTTTAATATTTAAAGCTGCAATGTTGCCATGTGACTGGGGAAATAACTTTTTGTGTTTAAATATTTCATGGCTTGTTGGAGTCCAAGTACAAGAAGAATTTCTTTAGTATGTTAGAGGCCTACCCTGACTTGAAAAGTTTTTTGTTAACCCTTGAATGTGCAAAAATTGCTCTGTACTGAAGAAATTTAATAAGCATAATTTTATTAATTCAGGAATCATTAAGACTGAGAAAGTAACGTTTTTGTCTTTTCACTTTTGTACAAACCTATGTTAATCTTAATATGCTTTCCTATGTTGGAGAAAACCTTTCATTTAATATTGGAGCTTTACTTTAGTATTTTGTAATGACAGCTTCTATAAAGATGTATTTCCTTATAACCTGTTTCCTCATTGCAGACTTCCAAAGCTAGTCGGTGTCAGAAACAAAAGTTTCATTTGTGGGCATTGTCTACTCGCTGCTGCTTTAGAATTGCACGTATTGCTCTGAAGGGTGCTAGTAGTCTTGGAGAAGACCTACAGCCTATTTAACCTTCTGTGAAGTATTTTCAGGGTGCTTTTAGCTCCAGACACAAATGTTTAATTGACTATTTAATTTTTATTCTTTTTTCTGTTGCTTGAGCATACATTTTGTTCACTTTCTAGAATACAATTGTGTATGTGATTCCCTAGGCAAAATTAACATCAGAACAACCAACATGCAGAAGTTTCTTCTGATTTTAAGTGATCATAGCTGAAACCTGTTATATCCTGGAACTGTGTGTTTGTACACTGGTGGTTCTGATGGTGAGATCAGAATAAAACAGAGGTTGGAAAAACTCATTCCTGGTATCAGTGATGAAATAAACTTAATTACAGCAATTTTCTGCATGTCCTCCTGGCCTCTCAGTGCTTTTTATTCCAAATACAGTAAACAGTGTCCTCATCTGGGAGATGAAAGTTGCATCTGCTTTGCACAGAGATCCTGAATGGTAGGCTTATTGTGAAACTGAGGAAGAGCGTGGTATAGAGTAACGCCTTGGGAACATTTGGGGATGGTGACAGCACATGAGGGTGCATATAAATATTTAGGTGTAATAAACACAAGCCCTTCAAATGCTTGGAAAATAATCAAACTGTCCTCATGAGCTTCTCCAAGTTACAGAAATATTTGCTTAGAACGCTAACATTAATGAGTATTTTAGGGTAAACCGTAATTAACGTGTAGAGATGGAGAAAAATGTATGGAGGATAATCACCCCGCTCACAAACACATTTGTTTGCTCTTTACATTAAAAGTTAATGATGTGTGCTGGCAAGCAGAATGAAGCACAGATGATGGTTTGAAAGCACCCATGCCAGATGTTCACTCAATATTTGGCCTAGTTTTATTTCCACACTCCGTTATTCCTGTATCACTCCCAAATGTTGTCTGCAAGACTGGCCTTAGGGCTACTGTTGCAGGATGTATTTTCCCTGGTGCTCATCTCCTGCTCCAGCAGCAGCAGTAGCAGCAAGGCACCCATCCTCCACTGGTTGCCTATTTCAAGCTGGAGCTTTGGCTATCTCAGCCCCCAGTTTTAGGCCACCTGAAAATCACAAGTGAAAAAGAGATTCTGTAGTTGCTCACCCAACCCAACTCATGAAGAGCATCCCAGAAGGGACCTGGATGCTACAAGGATTTTGAATGCGATGTTAACACCTCCCTGGCCCTGGGATTCGCTGCCCTGAACTGAGTGCATTCACTGTCTCAATGATGTGGGGATGCTGACAGGCATCCCTCAGTGCAATTAATGCAAGACAATATAACAAGGAGAAACTCATGGTCCAAAAACCAGAGAGGCAAAACCTGTGTCTTTTCAGTGTTACTTTTGCCAATTTCTGGGCATATAATTTATTCTTTCCTTAAACATGATGAGGATACCTGCTTTCAGTTCACAGCCACAGATTTAGCACACTGACCTAGAATGTAAGAAATCATGTTCAATTTCCTTTTCTGCTCTAGGGGATGTGAATCAAGATCTACACGAGTGACTTGGCCACCATGTTAGTCTGGGATAAATGTATGGAAAATTGCTCTTACTGCTTGACCATGCACAGATAAATTAAAAATTATTTTGATTAGAAATGAAGTGACTCTCACAGTGACTTTATATTCCCATGCTTACAGTAGAGAGGAAAATCTGGAGTCAGCCATGTTCCAACAAATACTTGTGACAAAGTTAAAATGCATTTAAATATGCACTGGAAGATGAAGAAGTGAAATGCCTGTCTTTTTTGTCCCAGATGAATGCCCCAGTTGACAGACTTCAAAGATAGGCTTTCCTCTCTAACCACTGGGCATCTCTGGATTAATACAGCAACAATCCAGAGGGATTTACAAGGGGCGGTTGTGTCTGAGCAGCCCACACAGCAAATTCAGGACCCTGTGCACTGTGGGGCACGGTAGGAAAAGTGGTGTTTAACCCCAACAGAAACCCCAACAGCCCCTGTGGGATGGATGTGCTGGGAATGGGAATTGGGCCTGGGGACAGCTGTCATGCACATGTCCCCTGCGCTGCACAGCAGGACCAGACAGACTCGCCCACTGCCCAGGAGAGAGCATGGGGTGGTCAGACACCCCAGGGCCTGGCACCACCAGGACTGCACTGCAGGATTTGGTTACAATGAGTGACACTGCCGGATTAAAAGCTGGGAGGTGAGAGGGTGTGGAAGGGGCAAAAATGAGGGGGAGCTGCTGTGAGAAGCTGAGGAGCTAGCGTGAGGAATTGTGAACCTGAGGCATTTCTAAGAAGCTCAATACCCCAGAAAGATCCATTCCTTTCTTCTGCCTGTTTCCTGCCTCTGGGAGCTGCATGTGAACCCCGTGGTACCACTGGCACAAGGCTGTGCGCTGAGAGATCACCCTGGGGGATATCACTGCCCAGCGGAGCAGCAGCTCCTCATTTCTACCAGGTTACAAAGTGCCCCATGCAAAAGGATGTGCCTCAAATTTCAGATGATCCCAGAAAATGTATGAGCCAAACATATACATCTGAGAGTAGTATTTGGCCTGTTGTGCTTTGATCCTTCAGTGAATATTGAATTTTAACAATTAAAAATACATGAAAAGTATTCAACAGCAATCAAACATCACCTTCACCACAAAAAAATAAACCTTTCCCAGTTTTGTTGCCTTCTTGAAGTCATAAGTATATCAGACTATGTGCTGAATTCCTCCTTGTAAAAGAGCTGAAATTTTGCTTTGTGCTAGCAACCCTCTTCACTGTAGGAACTACAGAAATTAATATACTTCCAGAGGTTGTCTGGAAGTTCAAGTGCAAAGGCATTAGTTATACTACAGAAATGGCAAGCATGGTTAGCCCTTTGTTTAATATATCAAGTAAAATGACAGTTTACAAAACAAGGGAGTAACGGCCTGTGGTTAAAACTGACATGGAGTAGCAAGTTACACACAAGGAAAAACTTTGTGAAGCAACAGTGACTGAGTAAAATGTGACAGTGCACACAGCAGATTTTCCTTCTTGATCAAATTGTTTTGGTGATGGTACATGTCTGCATGAGCCAACATTATTTTTGATTAGTCCAGTTGCCGCATGTGGAGTTCTGCCTGAGGAAACCCTGAAACAGGTCACTTAACCAGGATGCAGAAAGTCCTGGGAAATTCAGATTCATACATCTTCTCCTCTTGTTTAACTTCTTTTGAAGGACCCAGCTGTGCTTTTGCCCATCCAAAAAAAATACATAGTAGGACCACCATGGCTGCTCCATGGGACAAATTAAGCTGGAAATTTTAAGAGCTCAGGTGGAAAGGATGAAGAGAAGGTACAGGACAAAAAATTGTAATTATCTTTAATTATTCATAGGTAATTCATTGGAGGAAAAACATATCCTGATTTAAAAGTATGGATTCATTTTAGCAGTCTCTGAGAAGCAGAAAATTACTACATTAGAAACAAGAAAAAATAGCCTGGGGCACTTTTCCAGAGAAGAATTTGTGAAAATCTGAACAATTTCACAGGAAAATTGAAGTCCATTTCTGATATCTTGATGACCTAAATGCAAACCAAATTAAACCAATTTGTTCATAGTTTTAAATATTACTTCCCAAAATGAAACAAATGTTGAAACTGGGATTGTACTGGGGACAGAAGTTTCATTTTTCAAACATACATGCTAGAAACTATAAACTAAAGTGAAATTAGATACTCTACTTTTATTGAGACAACCCCAAAGTAACACAATCCAAATAGACTCAGTGGTAGAGCTCGTCTAGAATAATTTGATGAAATGTTTTTGATCTGAAAGTAATCACTCCAAGTAAGCTGAAGAGTTCTATGTAAAGAAGTCATCTGAGAGGAATTTGCAGTAAAATGAAGTCCAGGGTGCATCAGAAAACTGCCAGGCTTCATACTAAATTGTCTCATGGTTTGCCTGAAGGACAAACTTCAGTCTATGGCTCGGCTGCTTCATTGTGAGAATTCCCTCATCCCAAGTAGTCCTGGGCTTTGAGGGTTCTGCTCCCACCAAAAACCCACTGTAACGCTGCTCATGAGACACAAAGTCCCCAAAAATTGCATGTCCTGATCAAGCCTATCATGACTGCTTTGTAGCAATGAGGATATCCATGGCAAATAGGAAAAGAGTGGCTGCTTCTCCTCTGAACCCTCATGAGGTGATAGTTTGTCCTGAGCTGAGGGTCTTTGACTCTTAAAACACCTGCTTAACTTCTCACTCTCTGGCTTACCCCAGAGAGGGTCATTTGGTGTTTGGGATTTACAATGAAATAGGAGCCCTGAGTTTAAAATGGCGTTGCCTCATGGTCTCAGGGAGAGAAAAATCAAATCCCACAAAAGGATGCCACACCCAGAGAGGTTGCTACCTATCTCACAGTCTTCTAATCCAGGAATTTCCATCTTTCCAGAGTCAGAAACTGAGACTTTTCTTCTTTGAACTGAGAGCTATAAATATCAGCTATTGCTAGCAACCTAACAGAGAACAATAGATCACTCCCTACATATCTATTCATGTCTGTGTTAATTATCTTGTGGGTTTATTAAAGCCTCATGGTGTTACAAGCATAGAATCAAAGTTCATTACAAAGACCAACAAACATTGCACGAGTTATGTCACCGAAGTGACTCATCTGCGTTTCAGGAAGCCAACATTTAGATTTTCTTTGCCATTATAATTGCAAACTTTGCTGGAGAGTGATAACAGAAAGGTCAGGGACTCTAGGACTGGATGCAGATGTGCTCGTGGTGGGGAACCTGCATTACCTGCAACTCTGCTTTAAAGAGATCAATCTTGCAATTTGTTTGAGCCTGATTTTGTATTAGATTTCCTTTCTCATTGAGTAAACTAAAATGACTGTCTACTTGTGCAAAAATATCCATTAAAGCTGAAATAAATCAAGCAGTATTTGTGGGATCAGTCATAACAATACAGCAGGTGTTTTCATTCTCTCCTAACAACAAAATTTTTCTATTCCCCTTCCCCCTATCCAGACCTCTGTTGGTCCATTTGTAATTGACCATTGTTGCTGTTTGCCACCCATGGGAATAAAGTATTCGCTATAGATAACTTAACTTTGACTTAACCTAGGACTGGAAAAAATGAGATATCCTGATAAATACATAGACATGAAAAAATACACTGACGAAAAAGGACTGTGACAGATGTTCAAGCAAAAGCTTGTGGATCATATTAGATTTACTTACAATTAAATCTGAAATTTGCATGTGGGTGGTAATTTATTTGCGGGTCAAAGACTGAAGCAGGTCTCTTACCAAACACCTGCTAGGAATATCTAGCCTAAAATTTACAGTTTTCCATCTGGAGGGAATAAAAAGGGGTGGGAAACAGGCAACAGGCCTAGAGAGCCCACACAGATTTTGGAGACACCCAATGGTATTGGCTGAAAAACCTGGAGCTGGGACTCTGTGGAGGTCCAAGCCTGCTGCTGATGATCTTTGGGAGCAGAGGAGTAGGGAGGAGATGAGGTCTTTCAGCAGATGTACTGGCATGCTCGCCATAGCCCCACAGAATCATATTGAGGGAAAAATATTTACCTCTGGCTTTCTGTTAGAGTTTTCAGTAGCTGAAACTTTCTGCTTGTGAAATATTTCCTTGGTGCACAAATTGCCCACTTGCGCTGCTCTGAATTTCCCCGTGCATTGCCTAGTACAATCTGACAGACTACACAAAAGTCCCATAAAAGCAGGTGTGTGGTGGCAGACAACGATTTGTCAAACCTCATTTATATGAAAACTATCTCAGTATGGTTACTGCTGTGGCGATCCAAAGTGGAAAGTAATCTATTCATGCATACCTGTATTCACCCACTACACTTGTCTTTGATGGCTCGGTACCAATAATTTAGCAAGTGACATGTTCTGACATTCACTCCAGAAGTTCAGACTTCCTCAATGGTATGGCAGCACCAGTGACACAAAGTACACTGACGTTCTCTCCAGAGCAATATTATTTATGCATGACATGGAATAATGCCTA
The DNA here is from genome assembly GCA_013400915.1 of Pardalotus punctatus. Taxonomy (NCBI): domain Eukaryota; kingdom Metazoa; phylum Chordata; class Aves; order Passeriformes; family Pardalotidae; genus Pardalotus; species Pardalotus punctatus. Next base: position 33,514 of record VZTX01020049.1, on the reverse strand, counting down.
ACAGGAGCAATGAAAGGAAGAAAAGTGCAATGAGCTAGTGTGTATATGATATGACCTTGTTAACATTTCACCGCAGCATAATCTTTTTTGTACTTTCAAGCATGATAAGTTAATGCATGCCACTGTGAGAAGCATTGGAACTGACAGATAGACATGCATTTTAAAAACCCAGCTCAGCAACTGTCACTTTGCCATTACACGAAATGTATAAGGGACTGAAGAGCGATGAGGAGAAACCTTATGGTAACAATAAAAATCCTTCCTTGTGTTCCTCAGAATACATGCAAATACCCTGTGGCTTCCATCTGCAGAATTTGATGAGAGTAATCTAAATGAGAAATGTATAATGTGACAAACAACTGAGAGCTTAATTGGAATTGGGAATGTTGGCATGAAAGGCTGCCAATTGCTTGTGAATCTGAGGACTTGGTACCATCATAGAAAGCATCCAGACAGGGCAGCAGAAGCTGGTCTTGGAAAAGGTTATATAGCTCAAACTGTGTATATATGTAGTGCAGGATCTCTCTTAGGAATAAACCTGAAAGGAATGAATGGCATGTGAATGAGACACATATTTTTAAACTCTATCACTGTATAAGCTTGCTTAGATTGGGGATTTTGGAACTGGCAAAGCATTTTCTTCCCAAACACCACTTATGTGACAAAGGAACTTGACTAAGTGGGAAATTTTGAGCTGTCAAGTGGATGTGGCGTGACACAACACAAATGTCTGGTATTAGTTGTTTGATTTGATCCCTAATATACCACTGTCAGTTCAGGATAAAAAATGGAAAAAGACAAACAAATCTTTCACATCAAATACTATACTGACAGGCAGTGACCCTGCTGCATAGATTTGGGATAATTCTGATGCCTGAGAACCTTTGGCAAAACCATTTGACGTTTATGTGACAGAATGAAGATCTAGGGGTTTTTTTTGGTTTTTTGGGGTGGTTTTTTTGGGTTTTTTTGTGAGAAGAAAAATACTGTCCCATGGAACAAATAGTGCAGTCCTGAATATGCTCTTCCCCTGCAGCAGCACTTTTTTCTTTCTGTCCCACCATAACATATTAATTGAAAAGTAATAAAGGATATTTATAAAATTCAATCTATACCTCAGTTGTGTAGACTGCATTTGCCAGTGAAGACTTCTTCTGTCAAGACTACCCTGCTTTGATGTAAGTTTAAAATAGTTTGAAAATTTGTTCATTGTCTTGCTTCTACTCAACTTAGACTCCACTGCCAGAAGGCCCAGCTGTTCTGTCAGTGTATCGTATGGCAAGTCCTCTATGTGATATTTCTTCCAGTCCTTTACTTGACTCTTTCATTCTGTAGCATAACAAAATACTGTTCTTCCTCTTTGAATGATTAGAGTGTTCTTGCTTGGTCACATATAATATATTTGGTCTTGACTGAAGTTCTGGTGTAGAGAGTTTTTTCCCAAATTTTAAAGCATTTGGGTAGTAGTGACAAAAATTGGTTGTAACACGGTATTTGAAGATAGCTGTTAAGACACCTGAAAGATGATCTGCTAACTTCCTAAATAAACTACTGTGGCCCTGAGGAAGACCTGGAGCTCTCATATGTGCTAGGGATATGAAATTCTCATTTAAAAAAACAAATACATTTTCTTAATTCTTTATTTGAAAATAGAAAATCTGAGGAGCAATTGAAATATATATAGTATTAAATTTCTTTGCTTTAATGATGAGGAATGCACCAATTTCACCTACATATGTGTAGAAAATATACTTCCCAAAAAGAAAATTAAAAAGAGGGCAGTGCTGTAAAGAGAGGTTTTCTACCCATAAAGAAAAAATAATTTTCCCTCACAGTTCCTCTGTGAAGTAGAGGGGGAAAAATAAACTGGAGAGTGTTGCCATGTTGTCTTGTAAACCAAAGGGAATGTTAACCATTCAGGTCTGAAACACTGGGTATCTTGGGTGGTAATACAAAAGCCCCATATTTCTAAATTAAAATCTTGAAAATGTACATGATATCCCCATAAATGTATTGACAGTAATGTAATACCTGCAGTGAAGTATTACATGCTAACAAAAACAATGGTCTAAAATATATTGGAATTATAGTTGCCGCAACATTGGAAAGTTTAGTCACAGAATAAATGCACTGGAAATACCTAATAATTTCACTGGGAATACTGTTCATTGTTGAATGTGGTTTAAACCACTGAAATGAAACAGTAAATGCAGCAATGAAGTAAATCAGTAATAACATCTTTTTAGACATTATTCCATCCTTTTCCCTGTTTTTATTCTAGAAGAAACAATTTCCTGTAATGTTTCTTATTTTTTTCTCAAGGGTCTAGTTTTTCCATCCCAAGCCTTCCAAAAGGATTGAAGGAAGGACTAAGGAGGATGTCTTTCGGAAAGTCTTCAAACTCCTTTCCATGACCATAAATCAAGGAAGAAAATTTGTGAAGAAATCTGATGACGTAGACTGTTCTCACAGCAGGAGTCATATCTCTTTCAGACAGTCTCGGATAGAAAGAAAATAAGAGGGAAAGGGAAAAAAGGGGAAGAAGGCATAGCACCGGCTCCAGATCATCTGTGAACTGCACTTGTTATGGTTGTCCCTCTATGAGAAGACCTGAAATGAGGCAAATGTAAACATCAGGTATGGATCTGGATCTTTCCTGTCTTTTTGGTATTCATGCCAAAATGCTTGCTTGTAGTTGCATTACACAGAGACAAACCTGCTGTAAAATAGAGATTCCAAATGGAAAATTCCCAAGCTCCATGGTAATGTCCTCCTGCACTTGGCTTCCAACTGTAAACCTCAATCCACATTTGACCTTTAAAAGAATTTGGGATTGTCTTTTCTTTAATTTCTTTTCTGTCTTTGGAGGGTGTGCCACTCCCCACTACAATCACAGCTGCAACCAGAGCATTTCATCTGATTGGTTTTTATACCGCAAGATGCATCTTTCTGAAAGCATGATGGACATAGTCATAACAAGGGGAAGGCTGGATACTTTTCAAGTATTCCACAAATAATCCCCAATCTTAATACAACATAAAGATTTTTTTCTATCTCATTAGCTGTATTAATCCCAAGACCCTTAACAAAGTAAAAAAAAAGAAAGCCTTTAACAAAGAATTTTCACAAAAATCATGGCTTCCAAAAATGGCAGAGATACATTGAAGAGCTTAGTAAAAAACACCAAGCATTTGGCCTCCATAAATCTTTTGAAGATTCCCATCATTACCATTATTATTATTAGCTCAGTGAAGTCAGTATATCAAAGCAGTGATAAATGTTAATAATTGTTTCCCATCGATTCTTTTGTTTTAAGACTGTATATCACCAGTGATGGATAAAGCTCAAGAGGTTTGGACACGAGGTTGTTCATACAAGCAACTTGTAGTTCATGTCTCTATCTGTTTTTTCCTGAGATAGGAACCAGACTAAGGAGGAAACTTATCTCCCTGGGGAGACTGAGAGGTGTCTGGGCTTTCAGAATAGAGCAGCTTGGTTAAAAAATGACACTGATATCTGAATAATCTCCGGGACACTGATATCTGAATAATCTCCGGGACTCTTTTCTGCAAAATTAAAAGCAGCATTCATTTTCCATATTTTTCATTTTAGAGCAATTCTGTGCCAAACCTGCCTTAACCACATAAGATGAGCAATGTTTTGATGGCATATGAGAACCATCATGAAATATAAGTTCCTTCCACTTTATTCATCCTCTCTCAATTCTCCAAGTCCTTCTCTGCATCCAATTGCCTTGAAAACAATCTCTGTCTTCAGCAGCATCTTCTTAACTCCAGCACTACCCCTCTTGCCATCCTGGGTGTTTAATGCCATTTCATTTTTGCCTCTTAGCAATGAATTCCCTGCCGAACAATGCTGAGCTCTACCCAAAACTCGAGGGAGTTGGACTTAATTTTAGACAGAGGCCAGAGTGGTTAATTTTAAACCCAGATCCAAATCTGCAGTTCCCTATGTCTTTGGCCTTTTTTGATACAGCTTTCCAGCTTTGGCACTCCCAGGTTTATTTCATACACACATTCCCCAGTGCGTGGGAGTGCTGTTGTTTGGGTCAGAGAATTGGAATTCCGGAGTCAGGAACTCATATTCTCCTAAATTACTCCCTTCATGGCCTTTACGACTAGCTGTTAACTTGTTTATTTCAATGACACTGACATAGGGTGTTTCTCTTTTTTAATGCCAACTTGACACATAGTTGACATAATTTTTGGAAGCTCTGTTTATCTAATTTAGAAAGCAATACACTTTGAAGCTATGAAAATTGGCACAGAGTTTCTTAGTTTGGCCTCTGTGAAACTGAAGCATATTAATTCATCAGCAACTTTTTGAAAATTAGGTGCTAATGCATCCAAATTATCCATCATCTACCTAAACAAAAGATATATTTACTAACCTCACAGAATGGGGTTTGGTTGCTTTTTCTTGCAGACCCAGCTGCCTTCCCAACCTTCTTATCTTCTTGACATCCAGATGCTCTATTCTTCCAATCACCAGGAGGGTTGTCAAAGGTCACAGCCTGCGGATCACTGAACTAGATTAGCTTTGCAAATTACTATAGCGCTAAACCTTCTCTTCCTAGATAACAGCAAAACGATACTAACTTAGTTAATGATTTTTTTTTACCAGATTATTACTATCTCCAAAAGTGCAGTTATCACTCCTCTTAGTGCACTTACCACATCCTCCAAATTTTGCAAAGCACTCCATGCTATTTTACAGTAGCTCAGGAGCAAGCCTGCATTGGACACAGCACGTTCTCTACTTGTTTCACTTAAGCAAAGACCTTCATCACGATTATTTTCCTTGCTTATATGATGGACTATTGATTCAAACTGTCACTGTAAAGAAATACTAACATTCTCTCAGACAGTGCTGGAATTTGGCTCTCAAAATGTACTGGAAAGGCAGAGATAAAATTTATATTCAAGGCAATTTCTGTGCTACACATTAAGCCAAGAATCTGAGTTTTCCTTTCAGAAGCTCCCAGAGGTGTTATTGCCAAATCTCACTGTTAAACCAGGAGACATGTTTTTTGGGTTTTAATTTTGTTTCTCTTACGGGTTTGCATTTTTTTTCCGGATCTAATTTACATTTTATTCTACATTTGCCTTCTTAAGAGATTGAAGTGTTCATATGCTGTACAAATTTAGGTTTCCACACCCATTCCTATTTTTTCAGTTTTAGGAGGTACATTATAACATACAAAATCAGTTTTTCACAGAGCCAATAGCAACAGAGGCACATATTCTGCAGATTAATAATTCTCTTTACTGTAGATCTCATGAATTCTTCTCCTCCCTTTTCCTTCTTCCCTCACCATTTTAAAGTCCACCCAGTGATTTCAGTGATCAAGTCACATTTATACAATTATCTGCTTCAAAGACATTTTTAAGGAAAAAAAAAAAAGATGAATTGGCAACATTAACAATTTCCTCTCTAATAACTACCATAACCATTAAAAACCCACAAAACTTTCTAATTTAAAGTGGAAAACATACTTTCTAACTTGGTGGTACCCACCACGCTATTATCACCACCACAAAAAAACAGGAGTAGGAACCAGAAGTGGTGCATGATCAGTCAGCTCCACAAAAGAGTGTTCTTTTGGGAACACAGTTGGTTTGGGTTTCCTGTCCCTAACTTTAGCATTCTGAACATTATGTGTTTGCTCTGAATTAGTTGTGTAGGATTTCTCAGCAGGCAACCTCTCATTTTGAATAGATGAGTAAAGATCACCCTCTGGAACTGGCTGTGTCTCTCCTCAGATCTCAGAGGGACCTACACGACTGACTCAGAATAGACATATCCATGTTTCCCTAAGGATGGAGCTATATTATTACAATGTATGTAATGCACATCTATTTGTGCTTTAGTTTTTCTGTACACATACATACACATATAAATGCATATAAATAAATACATATTTTTATATATTATAAACAAATTTCACACTCTAGAGATATCAAAGTTGGGGTAATGAAATATAAATACACAATTTAGAATGCTTTCCTGCAACCAAACTTTAAATTTACCTAAATTGCTCTGTCTCTTAAATTGAAAACAAACATGCATTTAATTGTTCCTTGCAATTCACCCCAATCTGGCCAAGTCAAAATGATTTACAACCAAAGGTCACCATGCCCATGTAACAATACAAACACACCCAAGTAGCAAGTTAGGTATAGCAAAACAAAGATAAAGCAGTGCTGAGGCCAGTGAGAAGCAGCACATATCCTGCAAACCAACCCAGGAAGCAGGAATCAAAAATGTTCAAGCCAGTGATGGTATTTGAAATCTTACATACGATATTGAAGATGCTCACAGCTTTTATCAGCATTTTGCTTTGTAAATCAGAAAAACCTTGAGTCAAAACGATGAAGCCCTCCTCCCCCTAGTCCTTTAAAGGAATCTAAGCAGTGAAATCTATAAACTATTAAAAAAATGTACAAATATTTCTAAACCTCCCCTGAATTTCTGTAAAGTTACTGATTGAAAAAAATTATGGAGAAAATGTTCAGCTAAGTGCATTAGTAATTTATTGTACCATGAAACAATACATTTGCTATGATGCATTATACCACGGCTATGGAGTTGGCAATGTGATCTGATACATACGTATGATAGCATATGGTGTTATTATTGACCTATCCATGTGAAATATGGACTGTACAAAAAATTCAGAGCTGATATAGCTCAGGTTTGGAGCCTAAGCAGAGCTGATAGGTCAGAGTGGCATGTATTTTTTTTCCTTGCACCTAAACACAGATGTTTGCTCTTATTACAGGCTACCAGCCTCAGGAATTCCTCTTTCACACTGTTTTTATTTTGGTGTGTTATCAAAGGATTTATTTCTTCTTTGGTACCATATGGACAAGAAAATAACAGTCTGAGACTGCTGTTATTACAATTTCCAAACAAAAAGCAAAATAACATATATGGGTGAAAAGGCTATTCCATTTTATTTTTCAAACACTTGGAAATGCAGATAATGACCTTGCTTGGCTTTTGTTAGTGCAACAGCCATTTCATTGCAGCAAGCAGTGTAATTCCACAGAGGCTGAATCTCCTCTTATGAATGAAACTTATTGATATGCAGAGTTGTATATGTATCACATCACCATGCCCTTGTTTTATTTTCATTTTATGGAGTTCTAGTAGCATTTGGTGCTAGTAAATGAGACTGCAGTTATCCCTACATTTTTCTGGTTCTGCTTTTTTTGAATTCCTGGGGGCTCTCCAGTGAGAGGCACAGTGGGCAAGGTGGGCAATGCACACCTTTCCATGGTAATGCTCATCAGTGCTCAGCTGGATCAAAAAGGGCCAATGTAGATGATGTGCAACTCCTTCATTTTAGCAGGTTTTCGTTTGAATTATTACACTTTGCCTATTTTCAGATAAAAAATACAGCACAAAAAATGGCTGTGTTTTTTGCTCATTTGTACTTCAATACTGTATAGGATATGGATCACAAAATATTAATGTTATAAACAAAAAAAAATAACTATCTAGAAAAATAAATAGCAATGTCCCTCTTGCGGAGCTGGTCATCCACATTACCTAATAAAACACTGTCAGAAACTCCTATGTTCCAGGACAGCAGCCTTTCCGCATTATTATTGCCATGTACTACTTATAATTTCTTTAAAAGGTGGGGAGCTGGAAAAGAAAAGAAATCCTGGCAGAAGCACAAGGATTTCTTAGATGGAGTCCACCCACTGAGATGTTTGTGGAAGCAGCTGTAGGCAGAAAAACGATGCAAGTGGGATCTGACTGATCCTCAGAAGGAGTGAAACAACATAAACACTCAGCTTGTTTCCACTTTTCCACCATATTTAAAAGAAAATAAGAAATGCTACACTATTAGCAGACAGAAAGTGTGTTGAGAAACCCTCAGTATTCCTCATCAATCTATTTTGGAAGACATATTTGCTATTAGGAACACTGACAAAGTGATTAAAGAAGGTACTTTCTTTTCTCATCAAAGTAATTTACCTGCTACTGTAGACAACCATGTCATTATACTTCATGAATACAGTAATCAAAAAGTAGCTTCAAACTGTGGTTTTTAGGCCCTGGTAACTTCCTAGAAGTCCAGCTGAGACTCTCACTCCTTTCATTGCCAGACCTTTTTGTTTCCAACACGAATATATTCACACGGTTTATATCCTTGTGTCGTAGTGCCCTTCAGAAGAAAGGTCCTTTTCCTCCTGGAGACATGCTTAGAGAAATAGATAGTGTCTTCTCTAAGGTTTCCTTTGCAACATAAAACTAGCAAAGTCTTTTTTAATTCTGTCATGTGATGGGTTTCTGTGCTCTAAGTATTGTCCTAGTCTTTGCTTTCACCTATTCTTGTCTGTGCTCACCTTTCGGTGGTGGATGTAATTGAGACTGCTCCACTGTGCCCCATGTAATCCATAGCTCTTTAAAACACAAAACATACCATTAATCTGTGCTAATACTTAGAAAAAGAAACCCAGAAATTACCCAGGAGAAGCACAAGGACATGCAATATTTCTGTTTGGTTGAAATTCAGATTTATGGGTCACTAAACATTTAAACCTTATTTGACGACAAGTAACTTGCTCATTTTTCAGCCAAAGGACATGACTGATCTCAGCATGCAGCTAAGCATATCTGTTTCTTAATGATATTAAAGAGGAGAAAATTTGATAGGGATGGGACTTGTGGGAGTGATTGTTCCGGGCTGAGAAATTGCATATTAGCTTTAATAATACAGTGATAAATCCATAATAAAAGAACAAATTATTATTTGTATTTTTTGCACTCTCAAGTCCCTGAAGCCTTTAGACAAAGAAAGAAATCTGTGTCCCTGCCCATTCTGTCCTCCGCAGACACAGGAGGAGTCCAGGATCCCTGCCAGTCCTGTCCTCCTCTTCCTTTCTGGTTTTATAAAACACTTTATGTACATAAATTTTTGCCTAACCTTTTATATTGTGCTAGGGGTTTTTTTTGTTTTTTTTTTTTTAATGTAAAAAACACCTACCCTGGAGTTGGAGGGGAAAGCTGTGAGACGGTTCAATATTTATCCCCATTCAAATGTGACTGTCTGCTCTGGAGGATGCCAGGTGCTTCAAACACTGCCAAACATATGGCAGGGCTGCGGCGCAGCCGCCTTCGACGGGGAGCTGAGCTAATGGCCCCACATGCATTTCATTTAAAAATATGGACAACTATTCAATCAAAACGAGTTTTGTCATCTTGGTCAGAACCGCATTCAGTCTGTGTTGAGCAACTTGAAAGGACACTCCGCTGCCCATATTTTATAACAATGACTCATTCAGCTGCTATAATCCCAGTCAGATACAGTACAATGCTATTCCTTGCCTGTTTCTTTTCTTTCAGTTGTAACTTTTCCTCTGCTATGCACAAAACTCAGTGGTTGTCAAGAAGGCCTTGTTAGCACCTGCTTTAGGGGCTAGCTACTTATATTCAAGGCTTTGCACTTTCATACTCTTTTCCCCCTCTAACTCTGACCCTTTTTCTCTGAGTATGAAAATGTATCTCATCTTTACCTTGCAGCTACAGGACAGGAAAGCAGCTACGGTTACAGATCTGTATGATACAACCTTTTTCGTGATTTGTCTGATGAAAAATGTATAAGCAAGTAGAAAACATTATTATCCCAAAGCAATTCATATACAAAAGCATAATAACCCTACCAACCCCAGCAGAGGCAGCAGATAACTCAGCTGTAATATTTTTTGTTTAAAAGGGATTTACTTTCTATCATGGTTTCCTAGACTGGTTCCAATGCTCATTAAAAGAATTGGATCAAAAAAAGCCTTATGAAATCCTGCACCAAGCAAACAGTGAACCTCCTCCCTAAAAAACCCAGAAAGAATAATAATTGGCAGAAATAAGCATATAAATTAATCTGTGGGGCTCGTTAGAAAGATATGCTCCATTTCAGGAACAAGACTGACTTAGATATTAAAGGCATGAAGCAATTTTAGAGGTAATGATCTAATGAAATGAAAATAATTTTTTATAAAATAAAAAAGTGGTAATTAAATAAACAAACATCCAATGCCAGGCTGCATTCATATCAGGATATCAAATTTCCCCTAATTCAGCAGGAAGAAAAAATAAAAGGGAGGAAATAATGATTCAGTGTTGCCCACAAAGAAATAAAACTACATATAAAAAAAATCTGTTACCTCCCTCTATTTGTCCCTCTCCTCCTGCCTGTGCTGGGTGGGTGAGCTCCAGACTTTCCATGCTGAGCTCTGAGTGGGATCACCAGCTGAGCACTGGGGACCCACCTCTCCCCACCCAGCAAAAACCATCACTTTGCTGGTGACACTTCCCCTAACCCTTAGCCCTGGTGGGTCTGAACAGGCTGTGACAGCCACCCTCGCCACAGCCAGCCCAAACCTGCAGAGCAAAGCTGCGGGGAGGTTTTAGCTGGGGGTCACAGGGGTGCCTAGGAGCTGGGTTTGGATTTCTTTAAACAGCTCCGCATTTGGTTCTTGTTGGGGTGGAGGGGGCTGAAGGAGGAGCTCACGGTAGATTATTCCAGCTAAATAATCAGCAGACTGAAATAAGTGGCTAGACCACAGGTATTTGGAGACTGTAAACTTGGTGCATGCACTGACTGACTAAAATAGCTTCTCAACAGCTGTAAGTTATTATACAGACACTGGGCTCTTACATCCTTTATTAACAGTAACTGAGGAAACTGCTCAAATTTGGTTTTGTCTTATGCACAACATTATGAAAAAATAATGAAAAAATATTCCTTTATAGATTGTTACAGCATTTCTAAAGGCATGATGTTATAAAAATGCAAGCTAATTAAAGTGGGCTAGAGCTTATTAAAAACCTTATTTTCTGTTTTTTTTCAACTCTATAAACTGTTTTAGGGAGACCCAAAAGCAGGAAATATTTGTATCCACCTACATATGCATAGTTCTTCTTTGCAATCAAAGTGAAACATTTGAATTAAAATTATTAGGCTTATGACCAATAAATGTGACTATTTCTCAACTTGTCTGTGTTTTCAGGGAAGATATCCTCCTGATCAGGGACCGAAGGTCACTTGTGGAAAGGTCAGCAAACATCTTGTTCTGATTCAAAGATGGAGAGAGACAAGCTCCTGAGCATCACATCCAACTGTGTTCATTGTGTGTGCAAATGGGAACAGCTGGACATTGTCTAACAATCATCCTTATGGGCACAGGATACATCTTAGCAGCTAAGCAGCCTCTAAGATCCTCCAGTGTGAGTATGTCTACATTTCTAGAAGCAGATCACTAAATAAAACAGGTGGCAATCTTTTTCCATGCAATTAAACCAGCCAGGTAGGCACTCCCACTTTGAAATATAACATGTTTTGAAAAAAAATTGAAGGAAAGAAAATTCTGCTAAAGGCATGAAAATTGTACAGTGTGTGTCCTGTATAATGAGTGAAAGGAAGAATTTGTTCTGCTTAAGATTATAGCAAATAAAATGCAAAGCAGACTCATAGGTTATGGGAACATATTCTCAAACTGATGAGCAGTGACAAGTTGAACCCCTGACCAGTCAAGAGATGCAAAAATCTTCACCAGTTGTAAAATGGAGTCTTACAGCTTTTTGAATGGGGCTGAGTGGTAGGCTAAGGAGGAGATCCTGGTGTCAGAAGTTTAAAGTTGGGATGAATCCTTTTGTCTTTTGTCTTCAAAAGAAGGAGGCATTCGTTCATTGTGTTCATTTGCACCCCAGCTACGTAAACTCATGCCTCACATTTTTCTTGGCCTTTATAAAGACCTTTTATTTCCTTTCTTCCCACAAACTTCACTGCTGTGATTTTTTTGGCTCCCATCTGAAATATCAGAGACAGATCTCAACCAGAGACAGGGCAGGATACATTGGTGATTCTACTGAAATATAAACATCTCAAGTGCCTTTGAGTTAGAACCAGAAGGTTATACCTACCACTTGACAGATCTGGGGCGGCAAAGGAATTTTCCCCAAAATCAGATTGGTGGGGGTGATCGAGTGTTATCTATCTCTATCTGTAGGATAATGAGGTAGAATTGTTAGGATCACCTGACAAATAATTGATATCATAACTGCTAATGCAAACTGAAATCAGCAGTGAAACCCTTGATCCCCTCAGCTGTCTCTGTGACAGATATCAGTGTGTTTGGGCCTTTTCCTATAGATCTGCAAATTGTCATAAGGAGCTGGCAAGCTTTTTGTGGCTCCTCTGTGGCTGAACATCTATTAAATGGTCAAATGCAGTAGTTACTAGCTGGGTTTGGTGATGTAAACAGTCCTTTTCAGTTCACATTCACATAATAATTTTACTTTTTGCATAGACTAGGCAGCTATGCAAAAGAGTGAAAGGCAAGTGATGTTTCACCGTAAGGGCATCATGAAGTGGCAGATTTTCAGCATCAGTTTCCAGATAAATGGCCTGGTGGTTTTCACTGGAATCTGAGGTCATGAGTGTGTGTGTGTAACCCTACTAGGACAGATCTGCTGAATTACCAATAACAATCTGTTCTCTTGCTCTGATGCTGTAAAATTCCTATGTATTTTTTCCCAAAAGTTTCTATTTCAATATGTCTTAACTATCGTATTACAAGAATTATTCTGCTATTATAATTTAATCCAATGTGCTATGAATATGACATTTGACAGCCTATGGCTGTAAATTCTAGCTGCCTTTCTGGATTACAAGCACAAAGTTTTACAGCTATGTGTGGCAAGGCAGTAGGGTCAGCAAAAAAGGAGCCTGAATTTTCTATGCAGATCAGTAAAGCTGCTGATGAATTGTTATTCTTCCCCTTAGTGGGGGTCCCAAGAGACCAAATGATCTGGATTTTCTTCTCATCACTAGTGGACTTGTCTCTCAAGGGAAAGGTGAAAAATAAGAGATGGCAAGGAGTACAGGCAAAGAGCTGACCATGCTTTGAACTCTTCAGCCCAGTGTGGCAACATAAAATGCAGGTGTGAGGGGCTGGCTGAAGGGCTATCCTGAATCCCACCCCAGAGAATTCCCCATGTAAATCTCCTCCCCATGGGAAGACATTTTGTTAAGTGGTGAGGATGAAACAGCTTAAGGATGGTGCTTGGTAGCAGGCAATGGCTCCTCTGGAAATCGGTGAGAAGGCAGAGAGCCAAGCAACAAAGCAACCGCTGGCCACTGCGCAGCAGTTGCTGCCCTCCCTACAAACATCTTCCACCATTGAGGTCATGACATAGCAGGGCACTCAAATGTTATCTGTGATAAGCCAGGAAAAAACAAGATTGAGAAAGCCAGGGAAGAAGTATCTTACCCAGGTGCTAGAGAGCAGATTCACACCACTAACACTTGCTAGTGATAGCTCCGAGCTTCAAAGACCCCTAGATATGGTGCAGGACTTCATTTTGCTGGGTAAACTCCAAACAAAGAAACCATTGCTATCCCAAAGTTTTCCTGAGTAGGAATTTAATCTGAGTAATTTCACCCAAGCAAATTAAACTTTAATCTCAATAAATCAGAATAATAGAGTAATGCAGAAGGTGCAGAGCTAAATTCATTTGTTTGTTTTGAAATGGTGACAGAACAGCTGTTTAGAACTTTGGGCATCTTACAATCAGGTGTGGGTGAGAGATATGTCACAAAACTAGGACCTGGATTAATTTAAATTTGAGTTGATTTTGCTCTCTATTCATGTTATTATACCAGTTGTTCATGGAATGTATCAAACACTGTTTAAATAGTTGAAGTACTCTAAAATTTTTAGTTAGAAAAATGACAGCTTGTGATGAGGACCGAAAAATATCAGATCAGAAAATGTAACTCTTCCTCTAAACACTCAAATAGCTTTCTTTTTCTGAAAAGCTGCCAGTGAAGCCATCCTAAGTGGTTTTAAAATTGTTGAGAAACACAATTGCAATGTATTAAAATGGATGTTAGACATGAAAGATCATTCAGCTCAAAAAAAAGGCAATTTTTGTTCCATTGTGATGAATATTTTAGCTAAAATGTACCAAAAGTCACAGAAGTCCTGCTCTTTTTCTTCAATTGTTTTCTGGTAAAGGCAAGGTGAAACATGAAAGCTAGGCAAGAAATAGATGGGGACAGTAAAGGAGCAGCAGTAAAGGTAAGAAAGAGTGGATGTCACACATGAAGAGGATGCTGTTAATAAGCTGAAGTCTCCCCAGAAACGTGGGTGATGCAGTCCTTCCGACTCCATCCCATATAATCAGCTGTGGAGCTCAGGCTGGAATGCAGGCTGCAGGCAGACAAGCCCCCATTTGAGCAGCAAGATAAACCCAGCCACTCTAAGTTTGCTGTTTTCCTTCTCTTTTGGCTTGCACTCTGCCTTTGTTTTGCACTCTGCACAACCGGACGAAGGTGGGTAGCACTGGTGGTGAGAAAGGAAAGGGGATTTAATAGTCTCACCTGATAACTGGAGATTAATATTGCTGCACAGTCACAGTTGAGAAATAACCTGCATAATTTTTATTAAATGACAACCTGCATAATTTTTATTAAATGACAGATGGACCAAGGCTGAGGCCTCCCATTGGAGCCTCTTTTGTCACCTGGTAGGTCCGTTGACCTACAACCGGATATAAATTCTAGAGGTACAGTTTGCACCCCTCCTTCAGTCTTTTTCTGGTGAATAAAAAGTCTCGCCAGGCAGGTGGCACAGGGACATACACCAGCCCCAGAGCATCTCCTGAAACTGGAACTGTGAAGGAACTCCAGGAACTCCATCACTGGAACTGTGAAGAGACCTGCTGGTGGGACACTGTGGGCACAGAAGTGCAAAGAGTGGCTGAGAGCAATCCATTAGGGACACAACAAATCATACTGACCCGAAGCTGCAGGGAGGTGCCTGCCAACCCAGAGAAGGAAAGGGTATTTAAGCCACTTCCCCCTACCCTGACTTCTGGGCTGAGTCTAAGGTAGCATGGTTCAAATATTTCCTAGGTGTGAGTATGTGGATGCCAGTCCTGAGCATCTGATTTCTGGTGCCATTTTCTGTTCAAACAGCTCTTCCCACCTCTGCTGGGGAAGCAAGCATTAAGCTGGAATGTGCCACCCCTGGGCTGCTGAAGATGCCAAGGGCCAAGGCAGTGTCCAAGCCTTCACCTTGTCCAAGAGGCTCCCTAAAGCCTTCTCACCTCACACTGAAAAATCCTCACTCACAGCAACTGCAACTGAGGTTTTATTTACAGAATAGCTTCCATTAAATTTCGATAAAAATTCATTGTTGGCAGGAACCAATTTTCTCACTAGAAAGACTTCATTTTCTATTTCATAAAATATGTCTATGGCACACAGTTAATTATGGCAGGCATTCTAAGGCTGGGGATGAAGTGAGGAACGCAGAAGTAGCCATGGGAATTCAGGGGAGCAATATGAATTGAACTATTCCAATTGTAACTACAGAAGGGACAAGGAGAGATCCAGATCCCAGCTCCAAAGCCAGGCTGCTGATGTTTGAGCATTCCCTAGGAGGCTTGGTTATGGAGATCCCACTGTTGCCTTCCACAACCTTGTTCCTGAGTTTATCTGTCTGATGGTGAGAAGCAGCCACTTCAGTGCCTGTCACAGAATGTACTCCAGAGTTTAACATCTTCCTTTTGAAAAACTGAAAATTAGAAACAACTAAAAAATCGTCTCCCTAATAAGGTGTACTTAAAGGAAGATGAAATTCACATCCTCTTAACTGTTTCTTATTTTTTTTCCTTCTGTCACTCTCCTCTAATAAAGCAGGATGTGTGATACGAACAGCAGACCAAAAGCAAACTCCAAGCACAGCCTTTGACCGGATGCTTTCTCTGACCAATGGTTTTAAAGCTCTACTTTCCCAAGAAGAACAATTTCACCAAGCACCTTGTAAATCACAGGAATATGAACCCCTCAGCAGTGAAGTGGTTGATTTGTCAGGGAGATAACAGTGGGAATGTAATTTCTATCAGTAAGGCTGGTTCAACCTTTTCTATTCATGAAGATTTTGATGGATTATGTGAGATCAAGTAAAGCAAATGTGCACACCATTACATTAATGCAGTGAGATGCTCTTTGGCAGCTTCTCCCCAAGTACATCCACAGGACTGCTAGGGTGCTAGCAGTGGTATCCGAGTCTACAAAAATCATGATGACAGTAAAATGGAGATATCTGAAACTGTTGAAAAAGTGTTGTGTCAGCTGAGTGGAGCACACCACTGTCTGGGGACATGGCTGCTTTATACTTACCCTAATATTTCTACTGAGACGAAATTAGATAGTCAACATTTTGCTGAAAGACACTGGCTTTGCTGCTTAGGGAAAATGTATCTCGCTTCCAGGAAGGCATGCATAGCTACATTCACTGATCTTGAATCACATGCAGATGTATAAGGAAAGTATAGATCTGACTGAGGGAGAGCTTGTTACTCTCCAAATGAAACAAAATCAAATAAGAGAGGTTTCTGCCTTCTACAGCCAGAAAGGAGCCTGCAGAAATTATAACAAGGCATTGCTGTGACTCATTGCATCAATAACCATTTCCCATGATATCTGAGCTACTTGCTGGATATATCTATTTTCTCTTGTCTTATGTTTAGTCCATGAGAAGTCTGGGAATGAAACCATCTATTCTGTTTGAACAGGAGATACCAAGTTCTGAGTGTGCTAACTGCCACCTTAATATGAAATAACTGACAATAACAATCACCATATAATGACTGAATATTAGGAATGGCAGGGCATACTGTTCCCTCTGGTAGCAACTGATGTTATAGCAAAACAGGCTAATCATCATCTACTTCTGAAAGGAGGAGAAAAGGCTATATCCTGTATTTATACCAGTTGGGGTGCTCTCCAGTTTATCTGTGAAGTCAGGCTTGTGCTCTCTTGAAATATAATTTGGGAGATAACTGGATCAGCTCTTCCCAGCGGATGTAAAGCAATGAAGACTCTAGTGAGAGACAAAGGGAGAAGGATTTGTTCACTGAAGAACATAAGTTCCAAATTAAACACAAGAAAATATAAAGCTCAAAGAAGGGCTTGAGGAAGGAAGGGGGTAGAAAAGCAGAGATAAAGGAAAATAAAGGGATATTGTAGAAGAAGCATAGCTGTGTGTTGGAGTGCATGTTGTTGGGCATGGAAATGAGAGGAGATGTCGTCATTCTGCTTTCTGTGCACTGAATCTTTAAATGTAGATGAATGTCTTTCCTTGCTCTGGAGGCAGCTCCAAGGCAGCTGCTGTCTTGCGTTTCATTGCAGATGCAGAATAGTACCAGAGCAAGATGGCTTCCTTCTGTTTGCTGACCAGCAACTTCTTTTAAAATTATTTGATTTTCACTTTCTGTTGTTTTTTTTGTTTTTAAGTCTCGTCTGGAACATAAAAGCAATATATTCTGTAAATAGGAAAATTCAGTCTTGTGGCAATTGCTGATAATATGGCAGTGCTGGGCGCCTACTTCCAACCAGTTAAACCATCCATGCTGTCAGATGGTACCGGGGCTGTTTTCCCCCACCAGGAGCACAGGACCAGATGACATGTGGTGTCAATGCCATGGACACCCATGTTGCAATACACTACACACCTCCAGCTTTCTCCTGTCCCTATTTGGATTATTTCCAGCACTACCCAACCTCAAAATCCTCAGAATTAAAACATGTTATTAGTAGTCAGTTCAGCACATCATGCCCTGAAGTGCAGTAAGGATGACTCATAGTGCAGCTTTTCTTGTCCAGCTTTTGTATTGACAGCCATATATCAGTGGGGTCACAGTCTCAGCTTTTGCCTTGTGGTGCCCATAGTATTTCCACCTGCACATCATATGCTTTAATGCACTGTACACATACATGCCCATGTCTTTCTGAAAGTCTCTGCACTTTGAATAATTACATGCAAATGGGGTCACTGTACCACAGACCTTTAACTAGCATTAAACCCCTCAAATATCACTTGCAGCAGAAGATCTCAAGGGTTAGTCTCATTTCTCTGTGAATTAATTCTACAGCTAAAACTCGTGCATTTTTTTACTAAACATGCAATAATAGCCAAAGTGCACACTTTCATCTGTTAACCATATATTGATGGAGACAGGACAAAGCTCATGGGGTTAAATTCCAACCTCAGTTCAACCTGTTCTACTGAGTGCAGATGAATGTATAGAGCTGGACACTAACTTTGACTTACACATGGGAAATAGAAAGGATGTGTAAAAAATACCTGTGACTATGCAGGAATTACACATATGAAAAATTATGATAGTGCAAATCTATCCATTAAGAAAATGACAGCCTACAAAAGCTGTAACTTGCAGCCCTCTTTGTCCCCTTCAGTGACATGAACTGTTTTGTAAATGTTGTCTGACTACTCACTACACTGACTGCCTGTAGAGATTCTCTTCAGATTCATGCTCCCATTAAATGGCCTAAAAAATTTGTGGAGGCAAGGAACGTACTTGACTACTGAATTACTTTGGCATGAAGGATCTCTCTGTAGTAAGGAATGATGTCTTTTATGCAAGACAGAGAGCTTTCCAGGAAGCAGAGTCAATGCTGCAGACATCATTTGAACAGCTCTGTGTGTTTGACAAGCTCCCTAATCCACCTCCATTAGTAAAAAGAAAAAATTAAAAAATAAAATAAAGTGTAGAGTCTCTAACCTGCCAGAAATGTCCATGTGCAGGAAGACAAAGGAAAACTGGAAATAACATGCGAGTCGTGTTACCTTCTGTCCCCTCAGAAAAATTCTAGTGAAAGCATTGAGCTACAGTGGTGGGTAGCATATAAGAGCTTGGATAGAATTAAAAAGAATATCTATTGGAGAATGGTATACAAAATAAAAGGAAATGTATGGCCTTTCAGCCTCTAGGTCACCAGGTCGAGTCCAGCTCACACAGCCAGTGATGGAGGTCACTGTCATTTGAGGGCTTCATGGGCAATATGACATTGGCTTCTGAGCCATAAGCTGCAACATTAGAACTCTTGCTCCTCACCAGGAGATGAAGATATGACATTGTCTCTGCAATCCTTTGCTCATTTAAATTCAAGTCACATTAATATTTGAGGATTATAATGATCCTGGTAAATGCACGTACCTCTTGAATGCTGCACTACCTTTCATAGTATGAGCATTATTGCTAAACAAGGGCACAATAAAAATACATATCACCTAACAAATTCTTTTCATTGGTGCAAACAATCATGAAGGATACAAACTAGTGGAAAATCAGACCATGCCTGTAATAAAAATTCTCAATAAAATGAAAAAGTTCTGGTACATTTACCTTTAAATAAATAACTTGCCTGCCCTCTTTCTGCATTATCCAGAAAATTCTTCTCCAAAAGATCTAGAAGGGTATGGGAATACAATGCTCTCTTTTGAGGGGAACAATCTTAAAATACTTATTCATTTTTGCTTGGTATTCTCTGCTAGCCAAGGAATTTTATACCATGGTGTATTTTAACAAGAATTATGAATGTATGTGAGGAGGGATTTTTTTTTTTCACAAGTGAGAGACCAACTGAACAAATGCTATACTGCTCTTTCTAAAATTAAACTGTCCTCAACTACCTGCAATCAGGAATGCTACTGTAATACTGGGATTAATCAATCCATCTGCTGGCTGACAATGATCTTTTCTAAAGTGTTTTATGCTGCAAAATTTTAGCAGCACTTACTTGACAGACACTTCGCCTTGCAACAGTTTTCTCAGCACTGATTTCCATCCTCCTACCCCCATATTCTGAAATGTGTTTAACAGTTTATTCTTGAATGCCTTTATGTCAATGCTTAAATATGGATTTTAGTTGTGAGTAAAAAGTATTGTGGTCACGATGAACTTTAAATTTTCTCAATGCAACTGCATTTTATGTACAGGAGGATAGGTGTGAGGGGGAAATGGAGGTAGATAATTTTTACTTTAAAAAAGCTTCATTTTGCAAATGATGGAATTCACACAATGCCTTCTAAAATTAAGGCTCGAAAGCTGGGATACACAGGCTTGAAGACTGAACCCAAATCCTCTTGCAGAGTCCATCAGGTGCCTCAGCACACACATCAGTTTTACCACCAGTCTATTTGGACATTTACAGGCTCCTAAACTACACTGCAGCAACGGTGATCAGAAACAGCAAAGAGGAGTCAGAAGTCTGGCCCCATGAGGAGGTTTGAAGATATCTGCCTACGTTCTGTGGTAGACAAAGCATCAAAGTGCCTTGCAAGAAACTCTGCATCCTTTCAGCCACCCTGGAGGTGATATTATTAAGATCCAGTGGGATAAATCCAATAAGAATCTGCTCAGCAACATGAGTAAGGATTCCACAATTCTGCCCTATATTTTTGCTTCTGGAAGCCATTTTTTAAAATCTGTTTGTAGATGAGGAAATTAAATGCTAAATTTCACATCCTCCCCCACTCAGATTGCAAGACTCATCTAATGCATGTTTATGTAGAGTCTGATTCCCCTGCTAAGTGTTTCTATTCTCCACCCAATTTGGCAGCTAGTGAACAGTGCACAAAATAAATTTAATTGATTTGTACAGGTATTAAAACAGATTATCATCTACACAGATTTGGAAAGCAGACACTGTGTGTTAGCAGACACTGTGTGTTAGACAAATAGATGATGCAAACTATAATGATTTACAAAGGGTTTCAGAGAGCTGGGTATTAGCAGACAGTAGATCACATTAGACAGTGAAAGAATTTCACATTTATCCATCAAATGACAAAGAAGATCCAAACTTAATCATGAGATGATTTATATATCCAGGAATGATTAATTTAAAACATCAGTATGGATATTAAGAATCAAATTTTCATACAAAGACTGTTGATTTACTGATTCCTGCAAACCATATGCATGATGAAACGCACTCATTTCCAGTGCAGGCCAGAATTTTCCATCCAGGCACTGACTGCAAATAAACACCTCACCAAGAATGCAGAATTGACAATGTACGTGCAGCACCAGTTAGATATCTCTGCTGAAAATCTATGGCTGCCCACCCTCTAGAGGAAAATATTGACATACTGACATATGGCTGACAAATATGCAATGCAAATATCACCAAATTGCTTCTTCCAGCATGCAATTAATGAAGGAGAACTCTAGGAGGGCACATTAGCAGTCATTGCCTCTCTTGGAAAGGATGTTACCTGATTTGGTGCCCCTCTGCTGCCTGTGCCCATGGTCTGTTGTGACATGGGGATGTCAGGGGGCCTGTCACCTTGTGCCACCAGTCTGACTCCACTGCAGCAGTGGGCAGTGGAGGATGCTCGGGGATGAGCATAAAACCATGACATGAATACAGCAATCTCAGTGCGGTATCCAGAATGACCACTATTATTTTACAATGAATGAAAATGAAAAACATTGCCTGAAGAAAAAGGAAGCAAGCTGTGTAAAAAGATGCCCTTTTGTGTGTGTAAGGAGAGGATGTTTTTCCAAAGGCACAGGATGCTTTTACACAATCAGGGCTATAGAACCTGCAAAAGAAATTTTATAGCAGATTCATTAATCAAACATCTGTGACAACTGAATTAAAACGTTAGTTAATGGAGTTATGTCTGAGATTTGAATTTTTTTCCTCTTTGTTCTACAACCCCGGAGACCACACTTTTTTTAATGCCTCCCCAGTGTATGAAATCACTGTAGCGTCCTTTACACTGCTTCAGGAATTATGAAGGCAGGAAAAATACTTTTCTTGGGTAACTAAATAAACTCATAGCTGGCCTGAATTTTTCCCCTTCTACACTGAAAACAAAGTCAAATAGACTGCTCTCCTTATCCAGCAACAACCAGTGCACAGCTCTGACCAAAACCCTGTTTTTTCAGCTGATTCTGAAAGATGTCTTTTAAGAACAAGGTAAACTCCAAGGAAACACTCTGAGTCTGATGTGATTGCACAATTACAGACATTGTAGCTTCTAGGCTTTGATCCAGAAAAATACATAAGTGTCTGACTTCAAGGGGGCTTTCATACACTTAATGTTATTTGCTTACACACTCTGTTGCACAGAAGTCTGAGCACAATGTGTTAGCAATAATTATTGTGCTCTGAAAACATGCAAAAAGCATTCAGGAAAGGTTGAGTTTAGTGTTCAAGTGTTGAATAATATAAAAGGTTACTCTATCATATAGTGAAATCAGAAAGAATAAAAAGCAAACACTTCCTGGAAACACTCTGAAATATATTAATCAATTCTAGAAAGGCACCAGAATTTATTTCATAGTTACAGAATGGATTTTATAGCTACATAGAATTTTCCATTACTGAAAACCTCAAAGGACTTTATAAACCAGGACTGAATTTTATCTCCTGGTTATAGGAAACATACAGCTGCAGTTTTCAAAACTCTGATCCAATTCTTACAAGCATCTCCTTGGAACAAAAGTCAGCCACCACTTTTGTAAAGTATCATGTGCAGGTCCAGTGTGGTTCTCTTCCATTCTCTGGCCTAGTCTTCCTACCTGCATATTACTTTCTACACGTTTGTTTCTTAGCTAGTGGTATAAAGGAAACCTGATCAAATTTCAAAGGGTGAAATACTGAATGTATGAATAAAAAGAATAAAATTAAGATTGATTGCAGTAGACTCAGACTTTATCCATATATGTTAGTAGTATTGGTTTTAAAAATCAGTAATAAGTAATTAATGTATGTAATAATGTAATAATGTAATAATGTAAGAAGTAACAATGATTAAAAAATCTTGTAAAACAAAATCTTACAGTGAAATTAAACATTTCTGCTGAAATTGGAAAATAATGTATTCATATCTAGCACCTCAATTCTGAAAACAATCATATAACCTTCAGTGGCTCCAGTTTTATGGTGACCTATTCTTACATTACCATATTTTTTAAAGGTAACATTTATTTCCACAGTAGCCCTGCCTCTCTAGGCAGAGAAGTTTGTACTTCTATAGTGGCTGAAGTGCAGGCATAGCTTTGTCAGGACAATGTAATTACATTAAACACAGGCCTGAGGCAGCCTAATGATGATAAAACTACATGACTGAAATGCAGGTTTCTTTCCTCCTGGAAAATCTAAAACCCACTGAGGTGTTGCTGCAGGTAAATATGCCTTAGAGGCTTTTCTGTTTCACTGTTCACCCACCTATTCGCCATTACTGAAGAAGGATGTCATGAGAGAGAATTTAAAGTATTTTTTGGACACTGGGCAACACAGACTGGTCTGATTTTGTTTTTCTGAAGTTACTTGGCACTGTGGATCTCTAAATAAATATAAAGTCATTCACAATCAAACAGGCAAGAAAGAAATGACAAGCGTTTTGACAGTGCTCAAAATACTTTGAGGTATTTTTAGCATATTTCTGAGTCGTATTAGCTTAACCTGTAATAGAATATAAATGAGCCCATATGGCAGAGATGTAATTATGTTCCATGTGAGAAATCCCTGTGGTAGATTTGGGGAAAAAAACCTCACTACATGTGCCTTCTGGAGGGCACGATTTACACATGATTACCTACTCATTTGCATTGAGAAGAATATGAAGTAACACAATGCTAACAACACGGTAATGAAAAGGGCAAGCAAAGACTCCAGATCCCTGGGGGTGCTGATCCCTCTGACTGACATCCAGTTAGGAGCAGGGAATTCGTCCCTTTAGGGAGTACATTTTATGAAGCGATCTTTGATTATGTGGGCACAGTAATCACGAGTCTTAATTATTATTACTGTGAGAGAATGGGCTACAAATCTCCAGGGAATGTCTCTGTCACAGATACTTTGCTGGCGAATGCTGAAAATTAGTGTTTTCCCAAGGATCATTTTCATTCCAACCTGATATTTAGCTGAAGTTTCTTTGACTACTAGTCATGAAACATTAAATATAGATTAGAGGCAGAGAGATGTTGAAAGTTAAAATTCACCGGAGGTGCACACCCGTGCACTTGAGAGACAGCCCCAAATGTTGTCCAGATGTTGTAGCAACAAGGCTGAGGGTTCCCAAGCTGCAGCACAGCCACAACAGAGGAGAAAGTGGATGTTTAGCATTCCACTGGCCTTCTGTTTAGTTTACTTGTAGTGTATTAATTTAGCAGAAAGTCCTAACAGCCTGTTAGCAGTAGATGTTACCAAGTGTACACTATCCTGAAAGAATGAAGAAATTCTTTTATAGCAATAAAGGGAGCAATTCAAAGCATGTAATTGATTTTCCACATTTTCAAACTGTGATAAGGCTAAGCTTTAGCAGCAGAAACATATGTTTGCAGTTTTGTCAATGTTCTTCAATGAATTGCAAAAGAAAAATAGGAACCTATAACTTATTGGTTAGATCATTAACATGCACTGGGCATTTCAGTGGCTATTGAAGCATTTGCCAAGAGCATGTCATCTTCTAAACAGACTCAGAGGTAGTAGGGATTGCTTTTATCCACAGGACATGTTTTTGTGATTATCTAAAATCATTCTTTTCTATTAGGAACACCACAGAAGAACATCAAGGCTTTTTTAACTAGCTATTGTCACGTTTGTGTGCTGTCCTTGCTTACATCCTTTTTGATCTGGAGGGGCAGAGCTCATGTCTCTGCTCACCCCTGCAGCATTCCCAACCAACTACAACACACTGGCTTCTGGCAGCCAGGCTGCTTCCCCCAGTCTTCACAGCAGTATTAGGGTGCTCGCTGGGCCTCCCCATGGACATCCCTGATGATACCCACCAGAGGAGCCCAGAGCAGAACCATCCAAACGAGTTTTCAGACAGGTTTTTGGGTTCACCTGACACCAGAAAGAAGGCAGCACAGAGTGCAAGAACAAACCTAAATGAGGTCACCTACTAAGGCTTGGAAAACAGCTCATCTACCCATCCTCTGAAACTTTTCAATTTCTGACTTCCCATCTTGCATTATGAAAAACCTCAGATGCTTAGCAGTTACTTTGTGAAAAAAAGAGAGGACGCATCCTCAGAACAACATATTTAGCAGGATATACAAGGGAGACACAGAAAATTTGAGTCCTATTCCTACTCTGTTGGCCTTAGAGCAGACATGTGGACCCAAAACTTAAATCCGCTTGGCATGCTAAGCCTGAGATGCAGACTCAGACTCAGACTCCCACTTCATTTCAGTGAATAATTGTGCAGAGCAATACAGGCTCAGATGGTGACACTCATCAGGACCCACAGGAGATCAGCAAAGTTTCCAGTAACTAAGGTAGTTGTGGTGGAGAAAAGAGCAGAGGTTCATGTCCCCACATGTCATTTGCCTGAATTCCTGTGTTGGAAGACTTGCCAAAGTGAGAAGGAAACAGCTTGGAGGGATGCCTGCCCACAGCCAGGAGGGAAGAGGGTGTTTGCAGCAGGGGGGTAAGGAAACCATCTTCTGGCATGATGAGTTGGCAAGGCTGACTGGGAATCAAACAGGGCAACAGTAGGGCAGGGGGGAAAAAAGCCCTCAAAGACTAGAAGCAAGCTCGTTCATGTTTGCTCCCTCAGGACAGCACAGACCATCCCCCACAGAGGATGACTTCATAGCTTTGAAACTTGGTAAGCAAGCTTCAGAGAATAGGAAATGGGGATGCAAGACCCTTTAAACTGAAGTCTAAAGGTTTGAATTTGGGAGACAATGGGAATAACTATCTGAGTTTTTCACCATCTCAGTACCATTGGGTTTCAGGTAGCAGCAGATGATGATTGTGTATGGCTTTTTAATGGGCACGCATGGGCAGCAGAGATCAGCATCTGAATGGAGGCAGATGCTGTGGTTATGGCCTGCAGATGGAGGAAAGGGGACAGCAGAGGCAGAGCCTCTCGTGGCCTCCACAGGAGGGACGGCTCTTCTGGACCAGGGGCATCCACTGCTGTACACCACTGTGGGTGATGCATTTGGAGCGCCATGCCCTTCTACCGCAAAGAGGGTTTTTAAAACACCTGGAGTGTGTTGAATGGCTGAGCGACATGCTTGCTGCTCCCTCTGCCAAAGGAACCAGAAGAATTTGTAGAGCCACAAGGCCTTTCTTTTACAAAGCAATAAAACCATAAGGGTAAAATACGGGTGAACTCATTTAATCTGACAGCATGGAGAAGCAGAAAACCAAACAAAATCCCCAATGGTTGCTCTATTCCATCCATCCTCCATTCGTGTCCCCTCCTTTTCAAAAGCTGTGCACAGGGAAAACAAAGAAGGAACATGGTTCCCTTCCCAGGAGCTTAGCAGAGCTGCTGCAGTGACCTCCACAGGCACTGCTGTTTGCATGGATTCATTATCAGTGGCTGCACACAGCGGCTCTGTTCCAGATCTTTGCAAATACTTGTGTAAGGTGCAAAGAAATACCATGGGCAATGCAAGGATCCCGTTATACAGATGATGCGAATTGAGGGTACTCAGCTACAAATATAACCAAACCCTTCTCAGCTATTTCTGGTTTCTACTCTCAATTTGCACTTAAGAACTCCAAACAAACAGAGCTCTCAAGCAACAACATGGCTCAACAGACAGCAGCTTTATTTCAGCTGCTTCCTAGCCTAGTGTTTTTGTTTGGTTTTGTTTTGTTGCAGTTTGGAATATAATTTTTTAAAAACAGAAAGAAAAAAGGGAAAAGATACAGGAACTATGTGTGCTTCACTGCAAATGCTGCTCATGTAATTCTCTTTGAAGTGTGCAGCAAAACTCCTTTGTAGGTTAATGAGAACAGGATCAGGCCCTCCACAGTGAACTTGTGCTGAGAGCAGATAAGATCTTGAATCATTCAGAGCCAAGCATGTTATTTGTGCAACATGGGCAGGCTGAGTCAATCTCTGAATATTTTTAATGGGTGTCAACGTGAAGTGTTAATTCCACAAGTTACGTTGTTTTGCAGTTTGCCTGTGCCTGCTCTCCAGGCTGCCTTCACAAATGGTACACATTCCCTTGCTGGCTGCGACAGAAGAGCTATTTCCAGAACTGCTGCAAAAAAACACTTCTGAGAAAGTATAAAATGGGACTTTTACAAAGAATTGGAAAACCAAATGATAGTAGAAATACCTGCTAGATACTCAGATTGTCAGGACGCATAGAAGTAAAAGGAGACACATTTCAGAGATTACCTTTTATTTATTTTTTAAGGACCCTAAAAATTGAAACAATTATTTCGTAACTGATCATTTTTGAGGAACCAATCTCTTTTTCTACAGAACAGAGGACTGAGGTACTGAAGTCTCAAATACTTAGATAATGTCTGCCTCTGGATAGTACCTATATAACCTCAGTAAATAGGATCAGAAAAACAATGAAAACACTTTGAATTCTGATGAAACTAACTAAGAACTATGAAGAACCTTTGGATGAGCAATTTTTATTTTTGACTTTCCCTGTTTCTGTTCCCAGGATCTCCATGCACTTCCTAATGCATCTTGAAGCCAAAATGAAATTACAGACCTCATGAGGCCAATGGGAGGCTCACAATTGCCTGTTGCCTTCAGCAGAGCTGGGATTCTACTCTTACTGTAAAGATATCTTAAGAAACACTGGACCCAGCTGCCCACTTTATGGAAATAGTCAGCTGGAAACATAGCAAAGCCTACCACACAATTTCCTTTCCATTTTCCCCTGTAGGGAGACTTTTTAATCTTGGAGTAGAAAACAGGATCCAGGGAAACCTGTGAAACCCTTATGGTTGCTATCTAGAGAGAGCTGGCTCTGGCTGGGCTCCTCGCCTTGCCCTGCTCCTCATCCCACCACCACCCCAGCCCCAGCTTTGCAGCCCACTCTGCTTGTCCCTCTTCCATGATGCAACAAAGAATTTTTGTCTTGCTGGGATTCAGAAACACCCAGAGGAGCTGTTTCCTTGCCTCCATCTTCCGTGACTCTGGGGCACATGCTGGAGGACCTGCCCATGGTTTCTGCATGCTCTGGAAAGCCATCCTCTTCCCACAGCTGAGTTATGGTGGTCTTTGGCTACTCTTGGCAAGAGAGGCACAAATCCTGCACTGACATAAGTTCCCAGTTCAACTCGAACCTGGCCGGTGCAGACAACCATCTTCTACAGCCTTCTGCCTTTGCCATCCCTCCTCCTTCTTTGCCTGCACACCACAGCCTGCTGCCTACCCAGGCCCTGATTCCCACCCTTCTCCCCCATGTGCTCACACCTGGGGACAGCAGCCCAAACACAACACCAAGGACTCCAGGTTTAGCAGCGCTCAGCACAGCGCTCCCCATTTGCTGTCACGTGTGAGCTGAGAGCTGGTATGCTCTGCTGCTCCAGAACTGCAAATTATTGTGTCAGGAAGTAGAGATTGTGCTCAGACACCAAGTTAAGTCATCCCAGTTGCAACTCCTAACTGGTATTGCTCAGAATCCATTTTCTTACAACAGAGCACCGTTGGCTTCTCTTAATTTTCTTAACAGTGAAGTGCTCAATTCTACAAAATGCTAAACCTTTGAGCACGTTGCAAATTTTCTTTCACTTCCCTCAAAACTAGAATAGCTATTTTCCTAATTAAGAAGTAAATAAATAAACTACTTTCAGTCTTTTAAGAGACAGCTTCATGCTAAGAAGAGACTAATTACCCTCCCCATTCATAGAAAATAAAAGCAAAGCTTTCACCATTATAGAAAAATAAGTACTGAGAAGTTAACAAGAGCCATAGTAAAATCTGACTTTGTGATGAGCTGGTTTTCCTGCAATTTTTTCATTTATATAAATATTTTGAGAAACCCACCTTGAGGTTTTGTGTTGGCTTCTTTATTATTATTTCCTCTTTAGATGCATTTGTAGATGAGTAGGCTATAAATGAAACACTTATTTTCCTGAAGGCAATCATAAAGGTGTATTGCAGCCTTTTCTTCTCAATTTCACATAGAGTGAATTTACCACAAGGTGCAGTAATATTTTAATTTGAAGAACTGGAAAATCCTTGCCTGCCCCCTCTGTACTCTCAGTATTAACTCAAGATCAGCTCCTTTGGGATAGTATTTGTGCTTCTATTTAACAGTAAATTGTCATGAATAAAGAAGCTGTCAAACACCTTGAGAGTAAGTCACTTCTCTGTTTGGACAGCAATGATTTTGTGATGAACATGATAAACACTGCACAGTCAGTTCTCAACAATAAGTGGGGATCTGACCAAGTTATATTCTGACAATGGTTGGAGCAAGGACACTTCCAGAGGAGTTACCCGAGAGTACCAGGCAAGAGAGCAGTAGAACAGGAGCCACAGAAGGTTGGCCGGGGATGTTGTAATGGCACATACTGCCCATAACTTCCTCCATCAAATGCAGAGATTAGGAGCAGCCAGGATAATCTCCACCCCAGGTAGGTGGGGGGAAAAACAAAGAGGCAGCACACTGTGCTGTGACTAGCACAGTGTCACAGGATGTAGAACAGCTCTATGGGATCTGAATTATACAAAAAAGTATGCAACAAAACAGCATCAAGACATCCCACCTGAAGGATACAGGACATTTTCTTTTTCCTTGTGGTCTTTGTCATCAAACTACCCCATAAATATTTTAAAATTTGTGTTGCAGCAAGTAATTAATATTAGACAAGATATACTAGAACTAGACAAAACTATCCTTCTCTCTCACCCAAGACTATCCTGGTGATACCATAAGGAGGAAAAATTCCACCTACTGTGCTGTACTTTTGATATAGGGCAGCATTCTGTGCTAGCCTAGCATAACACCTTATTAAATGATGCGGACCACTAATAATGCAACCATCCAAATGACAGTTAACCGCAAATAAAAGCCTATCACTTTAGCACTACTGAAAAAGTTATTTCTGAAATAACCCACCAAAAATACTTTACATGGTGGCTGACAGAAGCCTCCCAATGCAGCATGTTTACATCAGTTTAATGGTTATTGTGAAGTTTTCACTTTAGTGAAGATCAGTCGTGCCCAGTACTTTTCACACACTGCAAAAAAAGCCTTAGAATATGGGGAAAAGGCAAGGCTTGTGGGGTCTCAGTTCATAAGAGGTTGGTGGCTGAATGCAGGCCTGGGTCTTCATTAAGTGTTGTCTGAGTAGAAAACTAGAGTTTATTTACTCAACCTCAAGATAAGCAACTTAATGCTGCTGATTTGAATGCAAACAAGGGCAAGACCTCATGCCTGGAAGACTCTCTGATGTGGTTACACTGGAAGTATAGAATAAACACAAGTTGAGATCTAAAACACAGTTGCCATGGCCTACAAAATCAGGATGTTTGCAGGTATTTAAAGTTTTAAAAAGCATTGTCTACAACTGAACTATCGGAGTGGTATTGCTTTTATCTGGAAGATGTTACACTTGCAATTACATATTGTTTATTAAGGTCTATTTTGCCAATTCACTGAAATCTCTCCCATATGACAGAAGTTACATTTGCTTCTCCATTTAGTGACCTGAAATGACAAAAGGTGCAGAATGAATTTAAGTTGGCATATAAATGCAATTATGCCTTTCCTTTTTTCTTACAGGGCTTATCTAGCCTGCTTTAACACCATCACTGGGTGCTGATGGTGTTTAACACCATTCACAAATGAATATGGGGCTCATAATGCTTGCAATGTGTCAAGGACCTAATCCTGACATGCTTGGTTTAAAAAACTATTTCACATCTTAAAATGCTTGTAGATGTCTAAAAACTAAACTGTGAAAACCAAAGCCTCAGCTGTAAGACAAGTCTTGTTTGCTAAACCTGCTAACCCATTTTTAAATTATGGTATTGCTATTTCAAAATTGATCAGGAACGTCAGAACAAAGCATTTCTCTTTTATGCTGTAAACACAAAAAGAGCAAAAGGGTCAGTCCAAGGCAAGAAAAACAAAGTTCTCCTTCTCCAAATGAGTGTGAATCATTGCATAAGCCTTACAGCTCAACTGATGAACAACAGAGGCAAGAGATTTACAAATACAAAAAACTCTCACAGCTATGGATGCAAGAGCAACCCTCTCTTCTAATGGGACCAAGCAGATTACAGAATTGTGTTTTTGAATCAACATTAGAATTCAGAATCCATATGATCCATTGACTCCAGGTTTGCACAACATGCAGAGCAATGATACTCTGGGTCCAGCAATGCAAAAAGCAATTAAAAAAATCTAGGAGAATGAAAAAGGGGGGTGAGGCTGATATTCAGAACTGATTTTGCACAGTATTGCCAGTTGTGTAGGGCTGCCACTGGAATTATTTACGAAATAAAATGCAATTCCAGTGCCTCAGCACTAGAGGGTAAATTCATGGTAAAAACAGAGCCATGCCTCAGTTTCCTTTTATTTATAGGTAAGCATTTAAACTCTTTACTTAGCACCTCTTCAGCTTTCTTGAGTTTTTCTAGCTGAAGCTCTTTCTGAGGCCATGCAGCACTGGAGTGGAGGAGTTACGTCACACAAATGCAAACTTCTTGCAAGAGTACCGTCAATAATTCTGAAGTATGTGTCATGCCAAACCCATGATTACTTTCTCTGGTCAGCTTCAGGGTGCACACCTCTTCAAAAGGACTACAGTGTCAGTCTGGAAGTTGTCTCTTGTGACTGGGATTGGCAAAAGACTGATGAGATACTAGCCCATAGCCTATTTTGAAAAATACTCATCCTGTAAATAAACAGCAGTCACTTCTCATACCTAGTTATCATCCCTTCGAATAATATTTTTTTTAAAAAGTGCAAAGGGATGGCAGCAGAATGGTGGGTGTCATCCAGAGGGCAGAATTGAGCCCCACTAGACTGTAGTCTTACCCCTCTATTGAAAAAAACCAAAACCAAACACAACACAAGCACACAAATATATGTATATACCAGAAATTTTGGGCATTACTATATGAACAAACCAGAAATCCTCCTTCTCAATAGGATTTGTTATGGAAACAGCATATAATTTCATTCCAATACCACAAATTTGCTACTACATTAAAGAGCATTACTGTTACTGAAGGATGAACAGTAAATCAACATCCCCAGCTCTTCAGGCTACAGCCTTCTTCAGGGGAATGGTGATTCTGAGTGTCCCTTCATTCCAGGGTATAAATATATCCCATGAGAGCAAGCAAAGCTGCTGACTATGGAATG
This sequence comes from Pardalotus punctatus, assembly GCA_013400915.1. Taxonomy (NCBI): domain Eukaryota; kingdom Metazoa; phylum Chordata; class Aves; order Passeriformes; family Pardalotidae; genus Pardalotus; species Pardalotus punctatus. The sequence continues at coordinate 1,549 of VZTX01020049.1, read as the reverse complement.
CCTTAACAAGAACTTCAGCCTAACAAACTCTGGTAATACCAGTTTTCTTATATTAACCTTCTTGTCAGGGACAAGAGAAGTGGGCAAACCTGCTTCTTTGTATACTGATACTTTCTACTACTGTGTATTGGTACTTTCTCTGGTAAACATGGCACATCAATTACCTAGACTATGCTGTAAAAAACCTCATCTAAACCCCCTGGAGCAATGGACAGCTTTCTTTTTAACAGTAAACCATTACTGATGCACCATGCAAAAGACATCTTTGTATCATATTAATAAAGCACCTGAAACACCATTATGCATTGAGAAATAAAATCTAAAAAGCTGGGTGACCCACACAGATTGCACCACAGCATTCAGTGATGACTGTGACCTTTGCAAACTACTGCCCTGTGATGGGTCACAAAAATTAGCAAACAAAAAAGCAGGGGGTGCTCTTTCAACTGATTTATGAACATATTGTGCTCTCTAGTATATTTATGAAAATATCCAAGATTGAACACAGAGCTTCAGCTCTGCAAATAAAAGGAATTTAAAACCCAAAAATCCAGGGAACCTAAGGGGATCGATATCTGCTGCAAATCATGAACCATAAATACTGACATTTTACTTCTTGTAGAAGAAATTCCATTATTGATTTCTGAAAAGTATTTAAAAAAATTGGTCTTCCCATTCCTACTATAAATACAACATCTCTGTTACAAATAAATGTGCTCTCCCATGCATAAATAAATCACATACATTGTTGCAAGAAAACAGATCAGTCAAAATGGCTGAAATGTAATTATACATTGACCAAAAAGAATTCCATTACAACTGAAAGTGAATGGCTTTTACTTCAGGACATTAGCAGTGCTGAACAGCACAATTTTAAAAGCTAAAATACCCCCCAAAAAGAGGGAGAAAAAATTTGAGAAAAATGTCCAAGTATCTGAGAAAGCATGAACTATGTTTATGTAGAACAAATTTTAAAATAATGAGAAAACCCTGCCCCCTGTCTCATCTTAGAGAAATTCTGTTAAGCTTCCCATACTTCTCTTGGCTATTTATGCATCATGATTTGAAAAAAGTAAACAAGCCAAAAATCATTATTATCTGCCTCCAGATCTACAGAATGAAATGCTTTACTAGCTTATAACACAAAAAATCAAAAATCGTTTGATAATTAACCAGTCTTTCCTAATAAACCCACACTTACTGAATGGCACTTTGAATAATGAATTACAGAAAAAGAAAAGAAGGGAAAAAAAAAAAGTATTGTATTGAAAGGTTAAAGAATGTGTGTACTTTCCATAAAGCTGAAATGCTTCCATGTATGTCTTGTTTAACTCTGGATTAACCAAACATTCCAAATTCAGAAAATAAAACTATTTTACTCATTAAAACATTCTGACCATATTGCAACATAGTCTGAGTGTCATTTTAAGCAGTGAGAATATATATTTTTTTCTATTTTAATAGGAAAAGGAGAAGAAAGGCTAAGTTGAGAGAACCCTTTTCTGCAACCAAAAAAAAGACAACCCAAAACCCCAAAACCAAACAAACA
>VZTX01020047.1:5515-25864 GCA_013400915.1 Pardalotus punctatus | reverse complement strand
TTAAAATTAATTACAGATTTTGTAGGGATAAAAGTGGTGTCCTTTGTTACATGCAGGCACTGTGAGGGAAATGTGGGAATAGCTGTTAATGTGTTAGGGAAAATTATGAATTCTTTGCACCACTTTGATTCAGCCAAGTTCTCTGCTCAACCTTTGCTTGCCCTGCTTTGCACGTGGAGGTGACCCCAAATTTGGGGGTCTCAGTGTGTGTGAAATGAGTCTTGAAGGGCAGCTGGTTCCTCGAGGCAGGGGAAGGTTCGAAGTGTCCTTCAGCACTGGAGAAATCCCCTCATTCCCAAAGAAAAAAAATCTGCTCCCTCCTGGACTTAGCACTTCTAATTAAAGCTGTGTAGGCAATCAGTGCTCGCTGCTGTTCCTTTCAGACCTGCACAAAGTCCCTGGAAACATTTCCAGCCACTTTTCCTCAGGGATGTGTGTTAGGAGGGGAGAACTCACGGGTGGAGAGAAGTCCTCCCATCTGCTCATCCCGTGTTGTCTGCTCCCAGCATTGCTGTCTGTCATGAGAGCTTGGAAACAAATCCATTTCAGGAATGATGAAACTTGTGTCTTCTTTTTTTTCAGGCTGGAATGGCACTTTATAAGATTGTTCCCAAAAATCCCTATTATTTTTGGTCTGTGATGAGCCTGATCATGCAGGTGTGTACAGTGTTGGCTTTGACTCTTGCTGCAGGGGCAGTGCTGATACAGAAATGTTCTGAGGGAAAGTATTTGGGGTAAAATGTGTGTTTGAGCTATTTCTGTGGGATGCTGGCAGAAGGACTGAGTCCTCCTTAAGTAGCATTATTGTTGTCCAGAATAAATGCTGAGGTGTTTTTATAATCCAGTTTAACTGTTGCCTCGCTGCCTTTATAGAACTTGAATTATTCTCTCATCTGCACTAATACCCACCTGTTGTTTTGGCAGAGAAATAATGAATAAATCCTCAGCTATCTGGAGTTTCTCAGTCAGAATTGTTCCTCTCTAACGAGGTTATAAAAGCTCTTGGAATAGATGAGAGCTCTGGAATTAGCAGCAAGTCTGCAGGAATAGGCACAGATCAGCTGTGCTGCTGCTGGTTGAGGCAGCACATTTGGGCACTAATCAGACACAAAATCAAACAAAAATAAGCCTGGAGGGTTTTAATCACGTTCTCTAAAATCCTGTGCTGTGTAGAACACAAAAATGTTCTGGCTCCATGTTTTTACCGCCAGGTTTGTGTGCTCAGACATGCAGGGTTCTGCTTGATATGATCAAAAATGAGCTTTTCTGTGCAGCTCTGATTTTATTGCTGCCTTTTTCCAGAGCAGTTGCGCTCTCAGGTCACAGATGGCAGCTCCAAACGGGTGGCTGGGGGGGGATTGGAGCACCTGGGTTGGTTTTTTCCTCTTCCAAAGTGAAAAAAGCAGTGGGTGGGACATGACAGAAAGCTGCTGAGCTGTTACAATAATCCCTCTCTTCCCCAGTCTATCTCAGCCCAGGATGAAAACCTCTCCAAGACGATGTTCTTGCCACTTGCTGAGAGGATGGTGGAAAAAATGGTGAAAGAGGATAAGATTGAAGCTGAGGCTGAAGTAAGGCTTGGTTTGAATTTGTTGAGACAAGGAATGCGCTGTTGAGGGAACTTGATTACCTTGGAAAACTTAAAATAATCAGCAATGTTTTGGAATTAAATGTGAATGTAGAGGGCAGAAGGAAAACCAAAAGCAGGGTGTTAGGAGGGCCTTGGAATCCTGTGGCTGAGGCAATTTTTTGGTGTTTGATTGGACTGATGAAGTGTTTTGCTCTCTGGGAGGCCCCAAGAAAAACCCGAGGACTAAGAATGGCAAAAAAAAAAAAAAAAAAAAAAAAAAAAAGACCTAAATTTGAATGTTGCACCCTTTGGGATACCAAAGATAGCTTTGCAGGCCTGGTATCCCCTATTTTTTTTGACACAGCTGGGTATGATTTTACTGGCAAATTTCATTGCAGTCTGATCTTGCTTTTAAGGTTGAACTGTACTACATGATCCTGGAACGTTTGGAGAAGTACAAGGAAGCCTTAGATGTTGTGAGGGGAAAACTTGGAGGTAATTTATTCTTTAATAAATCAGAGTTTTGTGGAGGACTCCAGTTCCCCTTTGCTTCAGACTTGTGCAGAAAAAGCAGACAAAAAAAAAGAGCTCTAGGAAGCCTTACTTAGCACTAATTTAAATCTCAGTGTAAACTCTGGAGGTGTTTGTGCAACCTGGTTTTACCCACCTGTTTCCAGTATTTAAACACAAAGTTCAGTGCCTTGCACTGGCAAATTGGGATCACGTTCTTTGTTGTAGCTGCCATCTTCAAAAATGAAAATCCTTCCCTATCTGCATTTATGGGGAGTTTAACTGAAGATTAAAGTGCGCTTGGAATTGGGATATGAAGGTTTCTATGGGAAATCTTTTTATCCTCTGAGGGCCTCCTTGCTGCTGTGTCACATGGTGGTTTGAATGAGAAGGGTTATGGTGGGAATAGGGAAGAAAAGCAGGGATGAGCTGAGTTTTCCATGTTTTTTGCTGCAGAGAAGCTGACGAGTGAGCTGCAGAGCCGGGAAAACAAGTGCATGGCCATGTACAAGAAGCTGCGCAGGTGGCCCGAGTGCAACGCGCTGGCCCGGAGGCTGCTGCTCAAAAAGTGAGAGGGGATTCCTGCAGTCCTGCTGAAAACATGGAGCAAAAATCCCTGCTTGGTTGGGAATTGCCTTGTTTAGTGGCTTTTGTGGTTGAAATAGGAGAATGTCAGGAAGCTTTTCCAAAGATTGCGCTCCAAAGGCAGACATGGTGAAGGTCACTGGGAGTCAGGGTCAGGACTGTAGCTGCTGCTTTTTTCAGGCAGAATTTAACAACTTATTAAAGGTTGTTTATCTCCTTATTTCTAATTTTTCTGCTGATTGTCCAGCTCTGACTTTGCAGTTCCCATCCTGTCCATGATTTACATTTAATTTTCTTACATCTAAATTTCTCCCACTTGGCCAGACTTCATCCTGGGAAATGCATGTAATGCTTGGAACAGATGCATCAGGAGACGGAACATTCCAGTGTGATGAAATGTGTCTCAGAACTGTCAGGAGAGATGTGGTGTTTGCTTTTGAATTTAGCTGTGCCCTCATCTTAGATATAAGTTAAATGCAGAAGAGAAACTTGTGCCTTCACGTTTTGTGGGGATGTTGCTGAGCTCTGACTGGAATGTAAATTTTAGGAGGAGAGTTTATAGCTTGCCTCAGTTTTGAATTGAAATGGTTTTGCTAAATATGTTTCCAGAAATTCAGGATGATGGTGTTCTTAAGATTTGAGACCTTTTCAAGGGGAAAAAATTTTATGATTACAATTGGGTTTTTTCTGTAATACGATTATGTGCTACTCCTTAATTCAGCTTTGGCAAGAGATGCAGTTTTAACTGAGAGTTACTGTTTTGGCAATTCCCTAAACTTTGTCCTGTGCCTGATTTTTGTTTCAGCTCAGATGATTGGCAGTTTTATATAACTTACTTCGATTCAGTGTTTCAACTCATTGATGAATCCTGGACGCCTCCAGCAGAGCAAGAGCAGTAAGTTGTCGGTTTTGCTGTGGATTTGTTTTCCCTTTGTGCTACAGTGAATTGTTGGGGTTCATATATTCAATATTAGAGTGACTTCTTGACATCAGAGCCCAAATGATGTGTTTTCCCTGCTTTTATCTGGAGGCTGGGAATAACTTATAGAAACAATTTGTACATTTAGAACTCTTCCAGTTCATGTTTTCTGTGACTTGAATTGGAGAATCCATCCTTTCCCTCTCCTGGGAGTGTGCTGAGCGTGTGTTATCAGTGGGAACCCTCCAAGAACTTTTTGTGTGTGTGCTTGCAGCTCTCTGGAAGGAGAGGTGCACTGCTCCATCGAGCAGGCGGTGCAGTTCATCGAGGAGAGGATAACGGAGGAGTCCAAGAGCTCCCGGCCGCTGCGGGGACCCTACTTGGCCAAACTGGAGCTGATCAGGCGCCTGCGACACAGAGGCTGCAATGATGAGTACAAACTGGGTAAGAGCCCCTGCCTGGGTGAGGAATTCATCTCTTGGACAGACAGCACGGACTTGGAACAAACTTTCTGCCAAATCGCTGAGTTAAATGGATTGCCCGTTAGGAAAATGTACCTGTCGTTCTGTACGTAGAGTTTTTTAAAGCGTTGGGAGATGAGCTTTGAAGAAAGGCAGGTATTTCCAGACTACTCCAGGGGTTGGAAAAGGCAGCAGGGAAGTTTCAAAAGGACCTCTGGGATCTAGGAGCATCCAGTCTCTGACACTGTAGTCCTGGTGGAAAGTCCTGCTGTTGATACTGGAATGTCTGGGTGGGTTTTGATTTCAGTTTTTATGGCAGCAGTGCCACGTTTTGCTCTTTAAAAACCTGCATTACAAAATGGCATTTGGGGAATCAGTGAAAGGGAATGTGATCAGAGCAACATCTGTGCTACTTCCTAATTCCTTTTGTTTTTCCATCCCAAAAGAAGCCATGGTGAGATAAGCGGAGGCTGCGTGTGCCTGCCTGGATTGCTGAGCTCTTATCTGCTAAAGGAGCTTGAATGAAGCTCTTGGGCTTTTTTTAATGTGTCCTTGGTTACCAGAGACATTGAGCCTCTGTTAAAATCTGCAGCAGCACAGCTCTCTGTTTTCTAAATTGCTCTGTAATCTTGAAGGGGGGAAAAAAAACCACGAACAAAGATTTCTCATAGTCATTTTACAGGTTCACTTGTACTGGAGGGTGTTAAAAGGTGAACTGGCCTTTTTCCTAGGTGATCCAGAAGAACTAATGTTCCAATACTTCAAAAAATTTGGGGACAAGCCCTGCTGTTTTACTGATCTCAAAGTGTTTGTGGATCTCCTCCCACCCAGCCAATACACAAAGGTAAGGGAATATCAAGAAGTGGTGGCAGGAACTGCAGTGGTTGTTTGCACTCTGGTCCCTTTATCTTAAAATACCTGTGGATCATATCAAAAAACTAGAAACATTAAATTTTTACTTTCTGTTTGAAATTCAGAGAAATCTATAGAAAATACCATGGACATCTGAATGCTTGAGATGTTTCATTCAGAGGATTTTTACTGAAGGTTTAAAGCAGAGTTTGATCCTGCAGAGTCTCAGATCTTGTATTCCTTGGGCATTTTTATTCCCATTTCAAGGTGTCAGGGTGCTTAGATGTTTAATGGGAAAAAGCTGCCCCCTTCATGGTCACTGGGGAGGTGTCACAGAGGTGTCACTTTGCTTGGCTCTGGCAGTGCCAAAGGATGGGCACCTTGATCTGTTCCAGGGGTGATGGAGGCACCTACAGCAGTTTTTTCCAGAATCTCTTTCTGAAACAACTCTCTGGGACTGAAAAGCCCATTTGTGCAGAGTCATGAGCAGCCCAGAGTGACTTCAGCAGCTGGGAATTCTGTCACTCACCCCAGTGTTTGTCTGAGCCATTGTGTCCAGGGATCAGCGCTGGGGAGGGCAGAGAATCCAGGATCAGCCAGAGCCTGGGGATAAAATGTTGGTAAACAAAGTGTAGATAGTGAAGTTCTCTTGGTTTATTAAAGTATTTTTTGACTCCTAATGCAAACTCTTCCCACAGCCCCACTGCTGATGACCTTGATCGCTCTGGCACAGAGGGGTGTTGCTGATGTTTTATGTCTAAAGGTGTGTTTTTAGCCCACTGGCAAGAGATGTGGCCAGCAGGATATTGAAGTCCCGGTCATGGAAATGGTGATTCCATTGCAAGGCAACCCTGAAGTACTGAACAGCTTTCGTCCTAACTGTCCAGGAAACAAATTCTAACCCAGGAGTGGAAAAATTTTATTTTGTAGTAGTTTAGCCTGCAGTTTTGTCACAGTGCTTGTAAAACCATGACTCTGACTCTAAAACTTTCTGTCTGGCCTTAAAACTGCTGCTGATTTACTGAATATGTTCTGGAATGTATATTGTGTCAAACTGATGTATTGGAAGGTTTTCCCAGAGCGTGGTTTTCTGGCTGTCCCTGGAGCAGCATCTGCAGCAGTTTAACTTGGTCAAGGACACGAGGAGCTGAGGAGGTTTCATGGTGCTGAAGTGCTGATGAGTTTTGAAATGAGAGTTCCACTTCAGTAGCTGAGATCGTGGGGATCTTGCTGGGCCACTGACATGTGAGATAGTCCAGAAATAATGGTCATGACACCAACCTTGACTTCCTAGAGGTGTAAATTGGAGAGCAGAGCCAGTGATGTGGTTGACCTTGCTCAGCTTGGCAGAGTTTCAAACCGAAAAGATCTGTCAACACAGCATTCATCGAATTCTTTGGGAAAAGTGGAATTGGTGTGTGTTGTGCTTGGTGCTGCTCCTCTCTGCCTGTTGAGCTTTTTGCCTCAGGCTTGCATTTGATGCAGTTCTTAAGTATCAGTACCAAGTGTAGTAAAGCTGAATTCATTGGCTTTAACTCTGATTAAAGTTTGCAAACACTGCTGGATTTTAGAGCAAGAAGCTGCTCTCCAGCCATGTGTGTTGTGAGGAGTCCTCTGTCTCCCATTAAAACTGAACAATGAGAAGCTGCTTTTCTTACAATTGTATTCCAAAAAGAAGTCATTAATCAGAGTTGATGACCTCACTGAGTACTGCACATTACTTCAGAGTTGAGGGAAAATGTAACAGTGCAAAACCACCATTGCCTGGAAGTGTGCTGTGAAGCCTGTCAGTAACTAATTATTTTAATTGCATCTCCTATTACCATGAGTGTTAACAGGTGCTTGAACTCCCTGGTGTGTCAATGAATTGGAAACCTGCCTCTGATTTTTTTTTTTCCCCCACCATCTCTTTGATGAAACTTAATAAAAGCTATTGAGTGCAACTCAAAAAAAAATCTGGGAGGCACTGATTCAGTGTGACATCAACATTGATGTTCCCACCTTGCTTTTCTGGCTTGGTTGGAGGGAGGAAACGATGCTTCTTGCCCTCGGTGCAGCCCTGCAGCCTTTCCCCGGTGTTTCCCTTGCAGTTCATCCGGCAGCTGCTGGCCGTGATCCCGCTGGCGGCGGCGGCCGAGAACGAGGTGGCTCTGCCGGGTGACATCAAGGCCCTGCAGCAGCACCTGTGTGTGGTGCAGCTCTCCAGGCTGCTGGGGATCTACCACGCCATGGAGAAGAAGCAGAAGCTGGCGGTGGTGCGGGAGCTGATGCTGCGGTACCGCCACGGTTTGGAGTTCGGTGAGGAAAATCTGATAAAATCTATCTTTCTCCTTTCTGATTCTACCCTTCACCTTCCCTGAATTGTGCTTCCTTTTTTTTTTAAATTAATTTTCAGCTGTGTGTCTTAAAGATAAATGAGGCTTTCCTGGGTAGTTCAGATGGTCTGTTTGTATTTTGCAAAAATATTTTTATTTTTTAAGCAAAGCCAGGTTTTCTCACTGGTGTGCATAGGACAAATACCTGGGCAGGAGTTATTTTGTAAATCTTGCAGCTGTGGAAGTCAGTTCTTCTTCCAGCAGGTGTCAATGTTTGAAGTGCCCTGAAGGCCACTCAGTGATGTTGAAGACAAATCTGATTTTATAAATTAAACTGTGGTGCTCTCTCTGATCATGGTGCCACTCAATAACGCTGACTGTGAGATCAGCTGGCAGCAGTGTTAGTAATTCAAGGGTAACTGTTTTTTCTCTTTTTAGGGAAATCTTGTTTGAAAACTGAATTGCAGTTTTCAGATTATTACTGCCTGCTCGCAGTTCACCTGCTGCTTGATCTGTGGCTGGAAGGTACGTTCCCAAAATTGTGCTTTGCTTAATGCTTCCATGGGAGGTTGGGAAGAGGAGACTGTGTCCCTGTGGCCAGTGAGTGCCTGGCATGGCTTGTTAGGCCTGGAGCTTTCTGGGTTGGTTTTTTTTTTTTTTTCAATATGAGGTATTTCAGGAGTCCCTCTGATCAGCTGGTGTTTTTACCTGAATCTCACTGATTTAATATTTCTGATTAATTACTTTTTTCTCTCCCTTTGCATGAGTTCTGCTGACAACTCCTTTCTTATATCAGAAGTGTTTTGAGAGTGTTTCTTTCTCTTCCTGACGTACTTTGCCTTTTGGATCCCTTGTTTCTAGACTTGCTGGGACCTGTTCCCTGAATTTAATATGCCTGTACTCCACCCCTGCTCCTTGGGTTAGTGTCTTAATCCCACAGCATCCCGTGCTGGATGTCCATGTGTATATTCCTGCCCTTCTGTGTAGTTATCTGTTCCACCTTTGTCTTTACCAAGGAAGATTTAGTCTTTAACCTGGGTAAATCCTTGGTCAGGTTCCTGGCAGGAAGGTGGATGCGGACTCTTGAATTCCTGGCTCTTTTGCAGTGTGCAAGCCGGAATTCCCAAACAACCCAGGATTTTCCAGGGAAGGTCACTTTGCCTGCAGTGTGCTCTGTGCAGATGTGAGCCACCCATTCCCTGGGAGGGATTATTCCCCCAGCACTCCCGCAGGGAGCAGCTGGAGTGCTGGAGCAGGTGTCACGCTGGGCCATCTGCACAGTGAAATCCCCGGCAGCGCTCCGGGCGTTGTGTAACGTGGGCAGAGGGAATTGTGCTGTGGGTGCTCAGCGCCTGCTCTGCTCACACCTGCCTGTGTTGTGTCTGTCACCAGGTGAAGAGGCGGCCGTGTGGCAGTGCCTGACTCTGCTGGAGGAAGGGCTGGCTCACAGTCCCTCCAATGCTCAGTTTAAGCTGCTGCTCATCCGGATCTACTGCCGGCTCGGCGCCTTCGAGCCCGTCTCGGAGCTCTATTCCAGCCTGGATGCCAAGCACATCCAGCACGACACCATCGGGTGGGTGGTACATACTGAGAATAATCGCTCCTGCTGACCCCCCATCCTGACAGCTGCAGCATCCTTTGCCGTCCAAAATTCAGCAGATTGTCACGTTTTCCTGCACCGTTGTGCAAAAGCGTTCTGGGATTTTGGGAGGCGCGCTCCCCTTTTTGTGGGGTATCTTCCCTGTGTGATTTTGATGTGTGTTGGGTTTTTTGAAGTATTCATTAATATGAAGGAAATAGGTGAAGTGTCTGGCTGGCTGCCAGTCAGAGCTTGGTGTTCCAGCTTGGGTTGTTGCTCAACAAAGCCTGGGAGCACCAGTGAAAGCCAAGACACCAAAAGCCCTTGGTTGCTGTGTTTGGGGGTGTCTCACTGAGCAGCTCGTGCACACTTTAGGTGGAGAAAGAACTCCAAGCCCTCACATAGTGCTTTTAAAAAACCAAGAATTCATTCCACTAAAAGCCTGAATTTGCCCATGAATGCTGTTAATGCTGTTAAATGTCCAGATTTGTCCTGTGCAGCTGTTTCCCAGGGCTGTGGCTGACGTTTGCCTCGTGCTGTTTGTTGCAGTTATCTCCTGACGCGCTACGCCGGCTCCCTGGGCCACTACGCTGCTGCTTCCCAATCCTGCAACTTTGCACTCAGGTTTTTCCACTCCAACCAGAAAGATGTAAGTTGAAAGAAAAAACCCCCATGACCTTGTAACACAGCAAGGTGTCTTAGAGAACGCTGTGCCCTGTGCAAGGCTTAGGGAAATGGAGTGGTTTAAAACATAACAAAGAGCAGTAGTAGGTGCAGCTTTGTAGTAAAGGTTGCCTCAACCTGCATTTTTTACCACAACTATTTGCGACTTATGTGAGGTTTTGCTTCAGCTTCCTTTCTGTTAAAGCCAGTTTTAATGCTCCTCATGAAACAGGTATGATTGGTTTTAAATTAATGCTTGTGGTTTTATGCAATAATTGAAGAGGAATGTCAGGTGGCAAAGAAGTGCTGGTGTCATAAAACGGGCATTTTTGGAAAGTTACAGAGCAGCCATGCATGGTGGGTCAGGATGGGGATGGCACTTGATAAATCTTTTATGTTCCAGTCACTGGAGCTGTGTGTTTCAGTGGATGGCAGGAAGTGCACTTCACTTTAAAGCCACCATCCCATTCTGAGGAGTGGGAATATATCCTGTGTATTTGTATTTTACACCTTGGTCACTGTTGAGAGGTAGGTGAAGAAGGTTATTTTTACTTCCTAAGAAACAAAGATGCAATCCAGTTGTAAATCTGCCAGTCAGCCACTGGCTAAGTTGGCTCCAGAGGCTCTGCAATCATACGGTTTGCTTTCCCACTATCCCAGCAATAGATAAAAACAGGAATTGTCTGTACTGAGTAGTAAAGATGCTCACACAGAAATCACTCAGAAGTAGCCTTGCTCTGTGGGCAGCCCAGGTGATTCCTGTGTACAAGATTCCCATTGCCGTTTACCTGTGCCTGGAATGGAGGTGCTGAGTTCCTGTGAGCTGTGTCTGACACAGAAGTTTTCCTGAGGGATGCACATGAATTGGACAGTGGGATTGGGAGCTCGCTGTGCTCTGCATCTCTCGGTTGCTCATTTAGGCACTGATTCCACTTGCTAAGAGGCTTTGGATTCCTGGGAGTGAAGCCCTGAATCCAGACAGCTTTATCCTCTGTGTCTGTTGGTGGCAGTGGCAGCTCTTAATGAGGTGCAACTTTTCAGTCTCGTTTGAAAGTCATTTGCTGGATGTTAATGAAAACCATCCCTGGAACCGACTGCCTGAATGAAACCCACGACTGCTGGGTGCCAGGTGGAAAAGTGAACTGAAAAAACTTCAGGGTGTGATTCCTCTGCTTGGGAACACTGCGTTGTAAAGCATCAAGAAATCATCTTTCCATGGAAAACAAGCTGAAGTAATTGAGGTGTGGTTCCCTTGGGAGCAGGTTATTCCCTGTGGCACGAATGATGAAGGTGCTTGTGGCAGAGAAGAGTTGGATGTCTCCAGTGGCTCAACATCTGTACATGGATGGTTATGGCTGCATTCCAGGTGCTGTTGGCAGGAAAACAACTCATGTTCCAGAAATCTCAAAAAGGTGCCGCCTTGCTGCTGCACCTTAAAATACTGGAATTGCAAGAGGGACACAAGTGCTGCTGCAGGAGGACAGAATTCCTCATGTGACAAGATGAGGATGAGATCCTGGAACCCACTCACACCATTGTCTTGGAGACAGTGTTGCAGCCAAAGGACCACGAGCTGTTGTTGCTCTCAGGTAGCCAAATGTCTCCTGTGTTCTGGACACTTCCAGTGGTTGTCTCCTTAAGATCCTTTTGTTGGGAAATGGCCTCAAAAGCTGTTCTTGCAATGGGGAGATGTGAATTGCAGGAGGGTGCTGTTCCCTGAGGATCGTGGTGTGACAAGAGTGGGATGAAGAAGGATTCCTTGCCATAAAACATGTCCCCAGTGTCACAAGGTCAGGATCTGCTCCCAGTTTCTGTGCTGCTGTGGATCTGGGGTTGCCCCTTTGTGCTGAGTCCCACTCAAGCCCCATAACGACATCTGCAGTGTTAAAGGAGGACTATCCTTTAAAAGTTCCCTTTTTACAGATTTCTGGTGCTGCCTGCTCCTCCCTAGGTCGATGCTGAGATAGCTGCAATGTCACAGCACAGAGCTGTGTGTGGGACTCTGCCTGCAGCAGGAAGTGTGGGATGTAAATGAAGTGGTCTGGCATAAAAATAGAGCTCCTGAATCAGACTCCTTGCTTTGGATAAATCCATTCTCCTGACTTGCTGAACTTCACAGCCTGACGTGAATCCTGTGTCAGAGTGGTCCCATGAGTAACAGCCATGTAGGATGCTGTGCAGTCCTGCCACTATTCCTGCTCTGGGAGAGGATGCCAAGGACAGGGAGGAGAGAGAAGGCAGCATTGCTATATTTGGCCAAAACTAAAAAGGCAACTTTATCCTCCTCCAGATAGTCCTCCTTCAGCTCTGCAGAACCACCAGTAATCTCTCTAATTTTCTTGTGTCCATCCATCTTTAATCTCTCCAGATACTGCAGGCAAACCACTCCAACGTGTCCTGGGGGGATTTAAAAACCACGTGGATGCAGTTGAATTAGAGCCCATAGCCCAGTCCCTGCCAGTCACCTCTGCAAGGCTGTTGATCAGAGGGTATGTTCTTGAATATTTGGCATATTTTTTTCATTCAGTGCAAATAACCAAATTACTTAGGGAAAAAAAAGAAAAAGACAACTCCTTAAAGGACATTGCTTGGTTTGGAGGGAAATAAAAGTGGTTTGGATCTGTGATGTTGCCTTCTGGTCTCTCAAAGCCTTCCAGACAGGTTGAGTCTGTTAGGACCATACAGAATTCAGTTAAGCAGAAGCCTTTTTTGGCACCTCTCATCTTCAGTGCAGTTCATAATCTTGTTCAGAAGAAAACACTTGATTTGCCAGAATTTCTCAGTTGTGGAGCAATTCTGGTGTAAAAACACAGCCATCCCTTATGGCTGGGAGCAGAAATCATTCAGTCTGTGTCTACAGTCAGACATTTTCATTAAAACAGTGTTTGTTTGGGGCTCCTTCATCATAAAAATCTCTTTTTTTGGAGATTGCTTGGACTGAAGTGAAATATTGGCTGCCTGCCTTGTATTGCTGCATTTTATCAGAGGGGGAAAGCAAAACATCCCAAGGACCCTGAGAGTTTCCTTTGGAGTTTGTATTGTGCCCTGTACACACTGTGTGATACTGTATTCAAAACTCTAATAAAAAAAGAAAAACAATGTGTGAGTAATTTTTTTTTTTTAAATCTATGTTGTGGTGATATATGATGCACATCCAAGTCAGTTCCAGAAAATCTGGGAGATGTGTTTTGTTTGCCTGCAAGCATTTCTCACAATGACAGGATGATTTAATGATTTGAATAACTCATCTAAAAAGAAAAGGAAGGAAAAAAAGCCTTCCAAAAGCATCTCTTTCCTGTGAAGTTTTTCATTGTGGTGACAACAGCGTGATGTTTGGTGTTGGTTTGGTTGTTAAACCTCACTGCCCATGGGGTGACTTGGAGAAGCAGAAGTGCAAACTCCTCCCGGAGATTGAGGATCTGCCAGGTCCCGCACCTCTGGGCTCATAAAAACCACAGAAATGCAGTTTCTTGGCAGTGACCTTGTTGGTTATTCCTAATTTGGGAAGTCACTAATGAGGGCTGGTGTGTGTTGTGTTGCAGACCTCAGAATACATCATCCAAGCCTACAAGTACGGGGCGTTCGAGAAGATCCCGGAATTCATCGCGTTTAGGAACAGGCTGAACTCTTCCCTTCACTTCGCACAGGTTCGCACCGAGCGGATGTTATTGGACCTCTTACTTGAAGCAAATATGTGAGTACAGCTCCTGGCAGGGGGAAAACTGGGAATGGGCAGAGCTGGGAGGAACCTTGGGGAGTTGTACCTGCAGAAACCTGTGAGCTGCAGCTCTGGCCCTAAAGCTTCGCTCTGCTTTTAATGGTCTCAGGTTGCACTGAGGAGGTTTCAAAAAAATTCCTTTATGGAAAGGCTTCTCAAGCGTTGGAACGGGCTGCCCAGGGAAGCAGTGGAGTCACCACCCCTGGAAGTGTTCAGAAGACCTGGAGGGGGGCACTGAGGCCGTGGTTTAGTGGTGACCATGGTGGTGGTGCTGCATTGGTGGTTGTGCTTGGTGGTCTTAAAGGACTTTTCCAGCTTTAAGGATTCTGTGATTCTGATTCGCTGTCCCTTCACATCCTTGTCAGTGCCATGTGTGTCACATTCCTGACACGGGAAGAGCTGAGCAGTGCACAGAACATGGTCTGTTAGTGAGTTGTTTTCCTTTTGCAGTGCTCTGATGTTTGATTTAGGGCTGTTTGTTCTTACCTACAGATCAACCAGTTTAGAAGAAAGTATAAAGTCCATGAGTCTGAGCCCAGAGGAGGATGACATTCCATGGAAAGATCTGCGTGACAACAGAGACCTGACAGTCTTGTTTAGCTGGGATCCAAAAGACAGGTGAGTCACCTCACCTCTATAGTCACACATAGCAAAGAAATCCTTTCCAGGGCAATTCCCGTATTTCAGTGTTCCCTGGGCTTGCTGACTTAAGCACCATCCACCACTTCTGGCAGTGCTGTCCTTTTAGATATTAATAGTTTCCTGGATTTCTGACCGCTCCTTCCTCTTCATACAGAATTGGAGAGCTTTGGGTAGGCTTTTGTGCCTGGAGCATTTGGCTGAAGAGCTCTGGTGCCTTTCTCTAGGGACATTTCTGAGGAGCATCGGAAGCTCTCCCTGGAGGAGGAAACCCTGTGGCTGCGAATCCGGTCTTTAACTTTGAGGCTGGTGAGCGGGCTCCCAACTCTTGGGCACACCATCCAACCAAAGAACTCTGAAAAGACTGCAGAGAACGGTGTCTCATCCAAGATTGACACGATCCGAGCCCTGCTGCAGCAGCTGGAAGCGGCGGTGGATTCAGGGAAGAAGTTTCTAGAACAAAAAATCCAGGTACCAGTAAGGCAGAAGCTCTCCCCAAATGTTGATTGTGAATGCATCGTGCAGGCTGCAGAGTGCACTTAACTGGCCCTGGGTTTGTGGTGTGTGACTGACTGGGAGATGTGCCAGGCACTGGGTGGGATAAGGAAAAGCTGCAACACCTTTATCTTTTTCTTTGCTTCTTGCCTAGTATCCTGTCCTTGGCCCTCCTCCTACCCGAATGGCTGGCTTCTTCAGCAATGGCAGCTGTCAGTGCCAGACTAGCTTGTTTTATCTTGTTAGTGATATTTATGAACTAGATACCAATGGCTTAGGTAAGTGTTTGGGGCAGGGGTTTGACCACATTGCCGTGGTGTGTGGTGGGAGGGAGCCACATGTCTCTGTTTAGTCTGAAAACTGATGGGCGTTGGAGGATGTGGACTCAAAACTGTTACTTGTGTGTTAATTTTCTGTCTGCCACTAAATTATCTGAGAGCCAGTGCCTTCATTTAATGTTTTATGTAATTCTTCATTTTTGTATAGTATATGTTGATGGAATACTGGCTCTTCTTTGAAAGCAGGTTCATTTACTTTTGACTACTGACACTAAATTGCATTTAAATGCTTCTTGGTTTTCTGGAAGCAGAAAATACTGATGTTTGTAGCTTATCATTTTTTTAATTTTTTTTTTTTTCCAGAAGATTCCGCAGAAATCCAGGAAAGAATAGGGAATAGTTTCAAGTCTTTAGTAGAACGACTGACAGGTAAATGGTAACTCAAGAACAGACACTAAGGCAAAGCTTCTGGGCTATCAGAGGATGGCTGTGGAGTGTCTGCAGGGATGGGGTGTGGTGATGCATCTGCAGACTCTGTGAAAGCTTGAGAGCAAGGCTGAGATTGCCCTTGGCTTGTGTGCTGAAGCTGCTGCATGCTCAGAACGTGCTGTGCCCTTCAGTGCATTTATCTCACAGCCTGGGCAGCTCCTTCTCCTGGTGCTTGGGTCAGGGGGGCTCATCAGGGGTGTGGAAATGTTTGTAATGAGCCATATTTCAGAGGAGATGGGAGAGCTGGTCCTTCCCATTATTTCAATGGTCAGTGCCCTGACAGTTCTGCACGCTGCACTCGGACACCTGGTGTGCAGAAAATGCACATTTAACATGATCTGCTTCATCCTCCATAAGGCTTTTCTTTTTTCTTTTCAGACTTGTTCAATAAATGTAAAGGTGATTTGATTGAAGTCAGAGATGGCACCTTGAAAACTCATCCAAACCTGTTAGAAAACTTAGTCTTCTTTGTTGAGGTATTTTTTTTTTGTTTTGGAAGCTAGAAAATTGGGAGTGCTATGGGGTAGAAATGTTGGGACTGAAACACAGTGAAAGTTTGATCTCAGTCTGTCATGAGAACAGATTTTGCATATTTTAGTCATGCTGACTTTTATCAGTAGGAACACTAAAATGAGTTGAGACGCCTCCTATAAATGCAACTTATCACATATTTGTACCTTTTTTCCAGACGATTTCTATTGCCCTGTGGGTATCGAGTTACTGTGACAGTGTCCTCCGACCTTTTAAATCCAACCTGCAAAAAAAGAAGAAGAAAAAAAAAGAAAGCAGTGTAGCAATGGTACAAACACCATTTCTTCCTCTCTTCTCCCACCTCTAATAGCAGCTTATTTAACTGAAAGAAAAATCAGGATAGATAACAGGCACTGGTTTTCATAAATTTGTGGAGGTTGGTGTGGGGTGATGATTACTTGGGGCTAATTTTGGCTGTTTAAAATCAAGTGGTGACGTGTCACATCTGTGGCTTTATGTGACAGCTTTTTAATGGGAAATACAGTTTAGAGTGTCATTGACCTTCCTGCCTGGAATGCACCACAGTAAACTTGTCAGCTGGAAGTGTTTGTCTGGGTAGGTAAATTATAGCTTAGCACTGGTGGGAAGAAGAGAATTATAGACATTACAAAGTGAGTTATATAAAATGCAGATTAATACGTGTTTATAAATTAAAGATCTGTGTTTGTTTTTATAGCCACCTGTATTTACCCATTTCCTGGATTATGTAACTGAACTCCAGACATTAACTTCCAATGTAATAGATCATATCAAAGGGCTTGAAATAATTCTGACTGCACTAAAACTTGAAGAGCTGTCCCTCAAGGACACTCTGCATTTACAGGTAAGAGATTCCCTGTGCAAACACTGTGGTCCTCAAGAACTTTTTGTCTGTTTTTGAGATGGTGGAGGAAGTTTAAAAAGGGGATTTAAACTGTTGCTGTGGAGTGAGTGATTTCTCTTTTGCACTTTGCAGGAAGAAAAAAAGTTTACAAAGACTGTGCAAGGGAAGGTCCAGAGCAGTTACCATCACTCAGTTCAGGAAATTGGAGAGCTGCTGAAAAAGAGACTCGATACCATTAAAAAACTAAAGATTTGAGCACTGCGTCCCTGGCAGACTCCACACGGGAGTGACACCAGAGTCCCAGACAGAAGCAACATCCACTCTACCATCACTTTAATCCAGAACTTCCTCATAATGCATGAAGGACTTAAAATCATGAAACAGTTTTTTTAGGTATTACAGATGTATTGAGCTGATATAAATTATTGTACATAAATGAGAAGCAGGGACCCTTCCCGGGGTTTGACCACTTTTTATACATGTTCATAAGCATATTGCAACAGGAGAAAATTCACTTTTCTTCCCTTTTGATCTCTAGAACCAACTGGAGATGATCTTTAGAAGCAGCAATAGCAATCCAGTGTAAAGCATCTATCTCCAAGGATATTTTCATCACCATACAGTGTTTATAATTTTTGTATGGTCCTTGCCTTAGAAATGCAGGAATTGTAGATGTCCACGTTCAGCCGCCTCTGATGAACTGAGCCCGGCTTGGAGCTGCCTGTTTTGTCTGCAAACCACCTGGTCCTACTGACAGAATTCCATGTGTTGGTCCATCAGGGAGAGGTGAGGCCTCCGTGGTGGGCTGGGAATCATCTGTGCCCAGAGCTGGGGCAGGTCCCTTCAGGAGAGAGTGGGGGGAGTAGGTGTCTGTGCACACGGGTTGTTTTCACACTCGGGAAAACTGCAAATGTGATGAGGAGCAAACTTCAGAGAGAGACAGAGGTGGGAATGGGTGTTCCAGCAAAAAAAAAGACAAAACCAGATACGTTGTATATAATGGCTGCAGTGAATTGTGACACTGCGCTGGTATCATGTCAGTTTAATGTCAAACAGCAATGTCATGACTTTTAAAAAGTGTATTTAGATTACTGAAACTTTAAGACTTCAATATTTTAATAGAAATGAGATCCTATTGGCTTTGGTTTTAAGTTGGCAGAGGTAACTTTTGCTTCCGCTGTGGTCTGAGGCTGAGATCCTTTTTGTACCTGTGCGCTTGCTTTTTGCAGTTGAACTTTGATTATCCAAGCCCTGGCTCATGAAGCTTTCTGTTAGAAAGTGTGATCATATCATCTGCTCCCACAGAATCTGCATTTCTGCTGGGTTTTTTTCATGTTCAAGGAGCAGTGCAGCCTAAAATCGGTAGGCAAAAAAAGTTCATGCACCTGCAATACAAGGGACAGGTCAGACCCAACAGATTCCTCATCTCCTGGTTTAGTGCCGCAGATATCCAAGTCAGATTTAAAGTTTTAAGAGAGCTGACTGCCTCTGTTTTGTTAGTGATGCTAGAATGTCGATGAGAGTATTTTTTTAATAAATCCCCTGTATTTAAAAAAAGAGAAAAAAAAGTCCCATAGCTGCTCTTGCTGGATTTAGTTTTGCTTTGCCCCATCCTGAAAGGGAAAGAAGAATGTCTGCAGGTTGTCAAATTGTAAAGGATGTCCTGCTGGTTGAATCACAATGTCTGGTAAGTGCTCTGTGCTGGAGGAATACCAAAATGTGTTAAGTCTATTTTATAGTAATACTTTTCCTGGGAAAAAAAAAGAAAAAACAGAAGAAAAAAGAAAAACAAAACAGAACTGTTACCTTGTATAGAAATATCATTTTTGAAAGAAGGGTGTGCTCCTTAAATTAAAGCAAGGCTGATGACTGAAGGTGATGCTGTCAGATGTGTAGGATGAGTGAAAACAGCCCCAGTGCTGAGGTGGTGCAGTTCAGAGCTGCCCTGAGCCAGCAAGGGGCACTGCCCTTCTCTGTCACGGGGGCTGGTGGCCCTGCTGCTGTCCCTGTCCCCTCCCCGCCCACGGCAGCACTAATTCCAGAGGGCTTTGCACAAACACCAGCAAAGTTGACACAGGGGACAGTCCCAGGCCTGATCCAGGCTGGAGTTTCCTTCCACTGCTGCTACACTGGGTTGAACTCATTTGTATCAATAACAATGGTGACAATGTAAGTGAGGTTTAAGGTTAGGAGAACCAAGCGTTTAAAATGCTCCTGAGGGCCTGAAAGCAGAAGTTGGGTTTAAAAAAGGTTTCCTGCATCCGTTGAAAGCAGAACTGAAACTGCTGGGGGGACTCGTGTGATTTGGGGCAGGGGCTGGGGCAGGATGGACCCATGGCTCGCTCACTTGCAGCCCAGGGAATACTGACTGTTCTCAGTGTCAGCTGCTGTTCTCTTTCCACTTCCAGCCACTGGGAATGACAGCCTTGTCAAACACAGAACTTTTGGATTACTTGGTGTTTTCTAAAAGCAGAGACCATCTCTTCCCAAGCTGTAGTTTCTCTAGGAGGAAACAGTGTACAAAAATGACTCTGTACTGACTGACTGGGGGCTTGGTTGAGGGAGAATTTCTCTCCCCCTATAAATTGTGTACAGTTAAATATATTATATATTTCTTACAAAAGAGCATTTCCCCTCCAGAATATGTCCCACACAGACCTGGTAAAAAATTCAAGCTATAACCCATTGCTGCTGTTCCCCCTTTTTCCACTCTTAGGATTTGTTTTTGTTTATTTCGGATTTTCTTTGGGTGATGAATTGAAAAACATACCTAGAAGAAGCTACCAAGACTACTGTTTACAGACTGAAAAAATACTGCTTTTATACTACTGGGATCATGAGCCACGATCCTTTTACAGATTTCCTCAACTCCTCTCAGCTTAAAATCGGTGTCTGATGTAGATCAAGGTTGGAAATCTCCTACCCTGCTTTGTCTACACAAAGGACAAACTGTACAATGCTTGTTTGTGTTGTCCATCATTTTTGTACTTTTTAACTGTTCAGAAATTGCATTTATATTTTGCAATCCTTGATAATCATGACTTTATTTTAACGGCTAGTAAACTTAGGGATTTTTTTTTGTTGTATTTGCAGCCTTATCTGAACTTTCTCTTCCTTGATTATTGTTAATTTATGACTGTAGGAGATATGTACGCCTCAGCCTTCTACAGACTTAAGTGACACAACTGCAACTGAACTGCTTTAAACTGGATGGGTTTATAATTTATATAAAAGTCAGTTTCGTTACAACTCAGTATTGCTGCCTCGTTTTTCTGCTTGGATGGTCTGGATGCGATCAAGTGCTCGTCTGCGCTGTCTTTGTAAACCCCGTGCTGAAGCCAGATTATGCTTGTGCAGGACAAGCAGACCCTGCAATGAGAAAGGATGGAAAAAGAGGGAAAATGCTCATTGTTTTCTATCTGGGGATTAGGTGGAGAACGATGTCTGCTGGGGGAGGGAGTGTGGAGGGGTCAGTGCTTTTACTTGATGAGCTGTCAGTCTGCTCTTTATGCATTGCTTGCTTGCTTTTCATCCAGGCTTTCGATGATAAGGACACGTTGTGCCGACACTTTTGTCCAAGTAGGGACTGGCAGTGCATGAGATCTCCCCTGGCAGCACAAAACCCTCTGCTGGGGAGGGCTGTGGCAGTGCCCACCTCGATAGAAACGCACATCCCACAGCTGCTCTCCCTCTGTGGCCGCGGCGCTGCCCCGCTCCTGCCTCCTGCCCTTTCTCTGCCTTCCGCCGCTCTCTTGTCCTTATCTCACCGGTACCGGCAGCGGCCCCGCTTGCCGTCCCGGGGTGCGGGCTGCTGTTCCCCGCACGTTGTGGGAGCCCCCGCCCGCCCCCAAGCACGGCCGCTCCCCCGGTGGCCCCGGGCGGCGGGGCGGGGCGAGCCCCCGGCGGCGGCCGTCGCGCCGTC
>VZTX01020046.1:0-10798 GCA_013400915.1 Pardalotus punctatus | reverse complement strand
ATTTATTATTAGGAAAGAAATAGAGAATAAAACAGGCAACAATTTTATTGCTGCACAACTCCATAGTTTGCCTTCATTCTTGAATACCATGTGAAATTTGGATCCCCCTTCATCTTAAAAACTGTACAGTACAATTACAAGGATTCCAGAAAAAGGCAATTATGTCTGTACTAGAAATTTAAAACAGAACTAACTTCTGTATTTAAAAAATATCTGAAGTTTATGTTATGAAATGAAGTCCTTTCTCCTCAACCATCGCAGAAACATAAGCTCAGCAGCAACTGACAAATGCTATGCTTCTATTACTGAAAAACCCTGTCAGTATAGGACAAAAGACCTAAGATTATTAAAGGTATGGAATGGCTTCCATAATAGGAAACCTAAATAAACTAGGAATTTTAAGTGGTACACAAACAATGGTTAGAAATCAGTTCTTCAGTTTCATACACAGCAAGAAAATAAGAGGCAAAAAATGAAGATAACAGAAGCCAGATTTAAAGCTATTCAAGATATTTTTTCTTTATGCAAGGATATACACAACTTAATTCTGCTCATTGCCTAAGTAGGTATTTGATGTCAAAAACTTGTGTTAAAGTTCAGTGGTCCTATAAAAATTGAAGGATTAAGTCCTACGCTACAAAATAAATTAAATTCTTCAGTTTCTAAAACAGCACTTAAAATTACTGTTAAAGAGCACTGACAAAAATCTAACTATGTAGTTACATTAGTTATAAACACAATTTTCATAAATTTTGTGTTTCCTATTTAACCTCCTCTTAGATTTTAGGTTTTTTTTGTTGGTTGGTTGGTTTTGGGGATTTTTTTTTTGTTGCATGGGTTGTAAACCTTATAGTCTCTGCAACAGCAATGGAATTTCAACCTAATACATCCCTTACTTTATTCTATCTTCAGTTTTTGTGCAATATTTGTTATATTTCCTGGAGGAAAAAAAAATAAAGCTGAATAGATTAAAAAAACAACCACCCACTTATACCATACCTCTGAGCCTTCTGCATTAAAATGATCCAATGCTTGTTTCCTCAATTCCCCTTTTATTGATCCATCAAGTCTCTAAAGAGATTGAATAATAGAGTTAAAAAGGAACTCCTACTATAGTCTATTTGGAGCAACTTGAATTCTCAATTGTCAAACCAATTGGGGGTGAAGAATAAGAATAATGTAACACTTCCAATTAATCAGTTTAATTTCAAAATACTATTAAGCATATAGTAATTGCTAGTTTTTTACTGTACAAAATAATTCAACTTTCATAAATTGTTCTACAAAATGGACACTTTTTTAAAGATAAAATGGTAAAAATCAAGGCCTCTTGGCTACTACCAGCAAAATTCTTACCTGAAAGGGAAACTGACGATACTTCAAATACTCTGCTAGGATGTCTAGCATCCTCACCATTTGAGAGAAAATCAGTACTCTGTTGCCACGTTCTCGTAGACGAATCAGTAGCTTGTCAAGAAGGATTAGTTTTCCACTGCTACGTATTAAATGCTACAAGACAAGAAAGCATGTATCACAAAGTAAGTTCACCTCAACACTAACATACACTGCAGATGGTTAGACATTCATTAACTGAACATGAAAGCTTTATAAGTATTTAGTCAGTCCTGATCTTGTAAAAACTCATTATGAAGCTTTAAGTGCTCTAACTGAAATCAACAGGGGTACTGACAAGCATGTTTTTCAAATAAATGCATTCCTCAGCTCTAGCTCATAAAACAGCATCTTAACATTTCATTAAAATGTTAAGCAAATATACTGTGCTGAGTTAGAGCAGTTACAGTGTAGACTCAAGTTCTCTTCTACCAAATCAACAACAACAACGAGCCTACCTGACTACCTTATCACAACTTGCTCCTCACTTTCTGTCTTTTGAACAGACCTAAGCATTGCTACTTGATCCTCTAGGCATTTTTAAACAATGCCTAATCAGTCAAGTTTTTCTGGCAAGATAAAAGTGAGAGGAACACTGTTAGTAGAAGTCAACATGCTTTAGCTAGGTTACGATGTTCAACCTTCTCAGCTCCAGTCGAAACAACTAGAACAGAAACTCAGGTGGCATGCTGAATTTAATGTTGAAATCATTAGGCCTCTAGCTGAAGAGGCTCAGGATAGAATTTTGGGGAATAAAAATTTGGGAGTTAGGTGCTTTTATTCTTTATGCCAGAAATGAGAAGGATGTATCATTCATAATTAAAGCTAACAAAGCTTATTCAGATGAGCCAAGGAAATCATTGTTACAAGTATGCAATTATTAGCAATAATGGCTGAATGGTTCTGATGAGATTAATTATAAATTTAAGTAGTTAGAGTATGCCAAGTTGCAAACATCCTTTAGCTTTGATAAGCATTTTATAATATAAAATAGTTTGTGCAGAGACAACTTGTGATTTCAATCAAGTAGTTTTGGGAAAGTTTCTACATTATAAACTTCAAACTTTACAGAAAAAAACCCCATATCTTTGGAAACTTTTATGGTGTTATAAACTGCATCAATTATAACAGTCCTTTTATTTGTTGCTGTGGTTCTCAACAGTTTTAGTACAAAGATTAGTTAACCTTTACAAAAACCCCAAACTATAAACCCACAACACAATCACAGACCATCTTTGGTAGTGATGCTATAAGTGCTTTCATTTATAACAACAAAACAACCAGACTAAGCTTAAAGAGATTCTGCAAATTACTTTCTGCTATCACATGGATTGTTAGTGTACCACTGCCAGTCACATACATTTGCATTTATATTCAATTTACCTGTTTAACTGCTTCATTTTAATCCGGGTTTAATATAGGTCTTAAGTTTATTTAGTCTGAAAATGCACAGACTATTTCAAACTATTTCCTTTTTATTTTGATCATAATTCAAGCCAAGGATATTTTATTTAGTATTTATCTCTCTATTATTCAGTTCCAGTTAAGAAACAAACAGAAAGGTAATCAATTCACTTACCTGTGAAACCCAGGATGCACATTTGATAGAGAACTCGGTCTTTCTTAACATAATTTAATAAGAACAAATAAATTGACAGAACACTATAAAATTATTGCATGCATATTAGAGATGTAAAATCACTTAAAATTTTTTTTTTAAAAAGGTATTACCTGTAAGGCCTCCTGTTTATTATAGAATTCATTATCATCTGGTGGTTTAATGAGGTAGCAATGGTTACAACACTTCTTGAGTTCCATCATGATGTTCAAAAAGCCTGAGGTACTGCCTTTTGAACCTTTACTCAGGGCTTTATAATTCCTGGTTAAAATCCACCTATGATACAGAATGTGCACAATGGAAGTAATTTCTAACCATTTGTGGAAATATGAAGGATGTAAGCTCTCAAAATATCAGTTAAAATTGCATTATGAAAACTATTACACTTAAGTAACTTTTATATAGGTATGTCATTAAAATAGCAGGAATTAAAAAGTGTCATTACTTACTTGTAATATTGCTTCTGCAATGCACTCATTTCCATCCTCAAAATTTGTTCAACCTTAGCAGGTAAAGACTTTTCTACATCTTTTTTAACTCTTCTGAGTAAAAATGGTTCAAGCTCTCTGTGAAGACTTGCATAACCAAACTCTCTCCCTTTGCCATGCTCCTCTTCAAAATCTTCCCAGGAAGAAAACCTTCAACATAGAAAGAATAAAGGTAAAATAATGACATACCATGAACACAGACACACAAAGACCATAAATATACCATGTGCACAAACAGAAATGGACTTCTTCACTACTCCCCTCTGTTTTATTAAATAAGTTTCTGAATTTGTATCTCACAAGAAATTCCAATATTTTGTCTGCAAATAGGAAAATGGAAATAAACAAACTTTTGCCAAATGAAAATTCAAAACAAACTCCTGAATTTTAATTTCTTCAGTGAAAACACAACATTTTACTTTTCTGCATGGAAACATGGGTAGAAGGATATAGAAATTCCATTATATTTCTCAAGAGCAGCATGAAAAAAGTAGTTCTATAGCTGGAGGAAGTGCAAAAGAACAGACCACATACCTTTTGCAGCTTGTATGGACTAGCTGAAATGTGATTATCCTCTGGTATGTGTTAACAGACTAAGAAAATGCACTTTGGGATCAAATGAAGAATAGGCGCCAGACAACAAACTTAGTGGCTTTGTTTGTAAGGTTCTGAAGAAGTCAATGCAATGCATAGCTACAAAATTAATTGGAGCTACAGTGCTTTGTATTTACAAGATATTTGAAAGGAACATGTGCTCTTACTTATTCCAAATATAAACACAGGTCAGTATAGAATATCAACACAGTAAATCTATTCTATGCAAATCGTAAGGGCAAATTGGTTGCCTGAATCATAGAATCACGGAATGTCCTGAGTTGGAAGAGACCCGCAAAGATCATCAAAGTTCAACTCCTGGCCCTGCACAGGACTACCCCAAGAATCACACCATGTGCCAGAATGAATTACTGGATATTGGGCATTGTTTTCATTCATGGTACTAACACAGAAAAGATTACATCCTCAGCCCCATTCTATTTCCCTACAGCGTATCCACGTGATATTCCTTTTAAATTAAGATGAAACATGTTTTCAAGGTTCTGAGCCATACATCAATCTATCCTTTTTCTGGACTGCCAAAACAGAAAAAGTGACAACTGCTACCAAAACAATTTATCCAGAGCAGCATGAAAAATATGTGCATCTATTTTATAAAAAATATTTAAACTATTTCACAATGCAATTCTTTATTGATTCTCCAATCACTACAATACTTGATCATAAGAAACTTGACCACAAAAAAAAAACCCAACAAAAAAACCTCCAACACCAACAACCCCCCTTCCCCCATCACATTCCTTACTTTTCTGGCATGATGAAGTGCAGCAAAGACCAAAGCTCTTTAAGGGAGTTTTGCAGAGGGGTTCCAGTAATAAGAAGACGATGATTAGACTTAAAGTCTATTAAAGTCTTGTACAGAAGGGAATCATCATTTTTTAAACGATGAGCTTCATCAACTCCTATAAATACCCAATTCAGACCACCAAGGAATGACTTCAAGAAATTGGGGGGAGGGGAAGACATTATACAAGTTAATATATTATGCAATGTCTGACATTTTACATGAGGTTATATATACACCATCACTCCTTTTATTTTAATAAAAAAAAGGATACCTATATGTTTTTAGTATTAATTAGAGGTTTTATGTTTGCAAGATTCAACAAAAGGCTATGCAGGCATCCCAAGATTAAAAAGAAAGTATAAACCAAGTTTATACTTAGGGGGAAGAACAAGAGAAAAAGCTGATCTATACATTTTCAGTTGACAAAAAACCCCCAACAAATATCCACTATTGACTCTCTTCTTTTCAGCATGTACAAATGAAATAGAAAGTAAACAAGCAGAACTTTTTTATTATAATTATCATTTGCTGTTAGGATTAACAATAATTTTATATGCTACCATCAAGAAGAGAGTAGTACTATAAATATATGTAATACTGCACACCCAAATAAAAAGAAACATGCGAGTTCAGAGTTGTGAATCACAGGTGTTTGGAGCTATGGACTGGTTTGTTTTTTCAGTTCCTGGATGACTATCTAACAAAAAAGTAGAGATTTTGAGATGCAAAGAAATTACTACAGCAATGTTGCTGCCAGATGAAGAATTGTTTGCAGCTGGTGGGTTAATACAATGCTTATTTTTCACAAAACACTGGCCTATGGAACCACACAATGCTTATTCTGTAGGAAGAAGAGCTGGAAAGCAACCAGCCCAGTTGTGCCAACTTTTACTAGTTCACCAGGCAGTCAGTTATGACTTTGGGGTCACCAACTACCAGGGACCACCACAGACCCCCCCAGAACAGAAGAATGCATGCATAAAGGGGAGAGAACATATGTTAAAGACTTTGGGGAAATGATTATCATATGTATGTTTCTTCTGGGAAAACCTATGAATATGTATGTAAAATATAGCATATAAACAGGAACTTTCCTGTACTCAGCATGCACAGTATTTTGGAGGAGATATCCCCTCATGCATTCAGCCAAATAAAGAATGCCTGCTTCTTCATGCTACATTGGTGTTAAGGAGTTTTATTTTTACAGAGTTTTGGTAACAACGTGAAGCACAAGCAAACTGAAGAAAAATAAGTTTTACCCACTTGATATGTGGGTTAAGGAAGGGGGCAAAAAGTCTAATGTATGTATGTGTGATACATAAAATCTAAAAGTGCTTAAAGAAAACTACCTTCATACTTCCAAAAGTAAAGCTGTCATACTACCCCATGCATTTAACAGCCCAGAACCCAAATATGTGCCAACTCTAAAGGAATTTTACATTCTACAAATGATTTGTATCTCTCTGAAGAAGTAAGTGTTATT
This sequence comes from Pardalotus punctatus, assembly GCA_013400915.1. Lineage (NCBI taxonomy): Eukaryota > Metazoa > Chordata > Aves > Passeriformes > Pardalotidae > Pardalotus > Pardalotus punctatus. The sequence continues at coordinate 4,415 of VZTX01020046.1, read as the reverse complement.
ACCTTATCCTTCAGCAAAATTTCATAAGTTGTTAGAAGTATATTAAATTTTAATCGCTTGGTCTGTGGATGCATCCATTCATGAGTTCTTATCTACAAAAAGAATCAAGCAAACTATAAGCTAGAGAAAAATGGTCTTATTGATCAGGATGACTTCAGGTACTATAGCAATATATATGTTAAGTGACATACAAGAATCTGAGCATGAACAAGGAACATAACTCATGAAACTTTTTTTCTTAAAGTTATTAAACAGGGGTGGTGGGGTGTTAGTTTTTGGTTGGGGTTTTTTGTGGATTTCTTTGTGTGTGTGTCTTGGGGTTTTTGTTTGGGTTTTTTTGTTTGTTTTTCAACTTTAATGGATAAGGTTCCTTATATTCCTCCTTTCAGGAAACAAATTAAGATTATGTCTGTTTGGCTTAAATATTTATTTTATGCACCTAAATAATCACATGACAAAAGACAATTTATTTTCAAATGCAAGGTTGCATTTTTAATCCTTTTTATAATTAAGCAAGAATGAAATTTTTCACATTCATTCATATCAGATAAAAATTTATGCTTTAAATTTGCATTTTAACCACATGCAATGTTTCAAATAATTATTTGCTCAGTCCTAATCAAAATATTGGAGATTAGCATAAGACAGGAACATGAAGTGAGTTTTATTTACCACTAATATTTCCAATGATACAAAGAAATACTCACCATATTTCTGCTAGTTATATCTCCTAAGTAAACCACAGCATTCATCTGAGGAGCCCAAGTTTGAATCTCTCTTTGCCAAGATGTCAAGGTAGAAAGTGGCACGACTAGCAAGAAAGGCCCATACAGTTGATGTTCGTGAAACAGGTAGTTCAGAAAAGAAATTGTTTGTATTGTTTTACCCAGACCCATTTCATCTGCAAGAATACAACTATTCCCTCTAAAAAAACAAACAAACAAACAAACAAACTTTATAAATGCCTTCAAGTTAAAACCAGCAAGACTAATTTAAGACTACTTACTTGCACCATGAATGGGCAAGCCAGTTCAGTCCATTTAACTGATAATCTCTTAACTCCAAACTTTCGTGTCCTCCAATGTAAGACGGTTGCTTCTTTAGTGCAACAAACCTTGGCCTCTGTTTTAGAATCTGTCAAAAGGAAATTGAGCATCAGTCCTACTACTAAATGAAGTTACCAAAATGTCTTCTTATAGAAACAACATAGCAGTAGGATTTTGTTTGGTCACCTAGTCTTTATTCATTACAAACATCTAGGCCATATAACAATATCCACCCATTTGCAAGCTAAACTTAGTTTGCTGATGTAAATTCCACAACAGAAGTGACATGAACTCATTCACAAAGGTTACTTTTAAAACAAATTAAAGTAACAAACAATTCCATCTTTGAATGGCAATAAAATAAGCAGGAAAAAATATAGAATCATAGAATGGGTTGGGTTGGAAGGGACCTTAAAAATCATCTAGTTCTAACCCCCCTGCCATGGGGCAGGGACACCAAAGGCTATTCTTAATAGTAATACTTCCTATGTATATAAAGACAGCTATCACTATTACTGTTCTGGACAGCATTCAAAAATATTTTATAATATGCATTTTTGAATGCATAAAATAGATCAGCTTTATAAAAAATTATTGCAACTGTATAAATCCATTGAAATTACACACTCACCTTGCAGTCCTTCAATGGAGTAGTCTTGGATTGGTTTCTGCTAAAATACTCATCAATACACGTCTGAAATTTTTTGGCAATGAGAGCACCGTCTTCCCAGCTACATTCTGAGTAAGGCAGACCTTGCCATTTGCAATAGTAATCTGGATAACCAGCTGCTGATTTCTGATTTGAATGAGCTGCAGAAATGCATCAGATACCAGATCAATATTTTCCTTCCGTATTTTATGAAAGCACTCATTTTAGGTGATAAGAGAACATGAACTAGTTTCACAGCAAAGACGGTATGATAACTTTTCTCTTCATCAGATTTGGTTTTGCCTTAAGCTGCTAGGGATATTAATAACCTAAATTTCTTAACTATAAATTCAACATGCAAGCAATAAACTTGTAATATTCTCAACACTGTTTTCCATCTGGAAGTTTGTCACGTACCAATTATCCTCTCCACTATTTGATACTGTTTATGTAGATCATCTGTAAGTTCCTGCTGGCAGTTATAATATTCCACATCTTCTGGAGAAGCATTTTTCAGCCTGAAACGGGAATTTATTTGCAGCACTTACTACATTGTGCAGTTCTAAAACTAAGAAAATCTGGCAATTTTAAAGCTCTGAATGTAAGCACCATAGGAATGCTGCTTAGAGAGCTTCTTTGGAGAAGCTACAACTCTGGAATTCCTGCTATAAAAATGTTGCATCTGGCCTAGGTATTTTATCACTGATGACTGAGGAAGCTTATCAAGAGAAATTACTATCAGCTACATCTTATACTAGTCATGCAGATAATTTACAATATCTGTTCTCAATGCAGTTAGTGTACTTCACATGGCATTTTCACAGAACAGTGTGGGAACTGCTAGCTTTGGGAACTGCTAGCTTGCAGTGAGAACTGTTAGTTTGCCTCAGTTCTCAGGCATCGATTCTAGCTAAAAACAAGTTCAAAACAAGCAGGAATTCTAAAGCAAGATATTAAAGGTATTTCCAGCTGGTGTTATTGCAAGGTGTTGTTCTAACTATAGGTAGCCAATGACATTGTGGGGTGGTGATTTGAGAGCTAATGGACGTGTGACATGAATGTTAGAAAATAGTATAAAAGAAGTCGTAAAATAAAGGGAAGTTCCTTTCTTTGACCAGAAGCTGTTGTGGTGAGTCTTTATGTGTCATGTCCATCTCAACGATGACAGATTCTTATAGTGAGCTATCTATGCTGTTCTATCTCATGAGTCACTAAAAATTCCACCACTGTTCATAGATTATATTAAACATACTAATAAACTGGAATACCATAACAAAGCACTAAAATGTAAGGAATTTTTTAATTTCTTGGTTCTGAGGCTTTGAGAGAAGTTTGAGCCAAGAAAACTAAATGCTGTAATGTTTTGAGTGCTTTAGCCATTTCTGATATTTTTTAAATCTCTGCAGCAATTCCCAAAGAGCTCTGATCAAAATACAATCAATGACAAAATTAGTAACAGTTAAGATTTAAAACAAAACCAGAAAACCCACCACCCATCTTGTTACAACTTCATTTATAACAAACATATCTAGGTGCAGAAGCTGCTTCCTTAAAGGCTTGATTTTACAAGATGTTTGAGTATTGTCACTTGCTCAAGTAAAGTGGGTGTGCTCAGAATCTTAGAGGATCATAAGGTGTTAGGAAAGCTTCAACTTTAAAGCTTGTCTTCCTGTTGTACAGGCACTTAAAAACATATATATTGTTACAAAAATATGCAATGTGGAAATAGTTATAAAAATACTCACCAGCGTTTTGTTTCCTGATCCTTTTTCTTATAATTGTCCAGTTTCTTCATTCCTTTAACATTTTGTTGCTTCAGTGTTTCCTCAGTTTCCCAAGTGTTATGGATGTGTGACCAACCTTTCCATTTAATAAGATACTGTATTTCTCCTGGCTCCTTTGACTTTTCAAACCCAGTATTTGGGTCACCATCTGCCTCAACTGCATAGATGGTGGTTGCAGCACCAGTGGCTAATAAAGAAACCACACCATAAGGCTCGATGCACTGCCATAAATTAACCAGTAAAAAAACACACTGCAGAAAGCAATTTGTGATGCTTATATGAAGATATGACTTGATTAATTATATCTACAATGCTTATGTCACTCTTCTTATTTGAAGAATTATGATGTAGCTATATTAACACATGAACAAGTATACCAACAAGATCCAAAAAAAGCAACCAAAAAACACTGTATCTAACCTATAGTATCTCTTCTCATGAGAATTTTATTAGCATTCCTAGTTTTTATAATGATCCTGAGAGAATGCTCCACTAACAATGCTTGCTGTCATCTTTGCTATGTACTTCTCATCTCTGAGAATACAACAGATATCTGGAATTGTGCTTAGTCAGCCTTGAGACTTAAATAGCCTACTATTCAATTATTACTATGGATGCCATAAATAAAATTTACAGAATCAAAGAATGATTGAGGTTGGATGGGACTTCTGGAGGTCACTGGTCCAACCTCTATGCTCAAACAAGGTCACCTAGAACCAGTTGCCCAAGACCATGTCCAGATAGCTTCTGAATATCTCCAAGGAGGGAAACTCCACCGCCTCTCTGGACAACTCCAACATGCAAACTGGTAACAGATGAGCAGAAGGATGAGGTACTCAACAACTTTTTTGCTTCAGTCAAGGCAGGAACTGAGGAGGCAGTCTCTCCCATTGTAAGCGAAGATCAGGCTCAAGACCACCTGAGGAATCTGAACAT